>QFEM01000427.1:14872-40749 GCA_003316205.1 Boletus bicolor
CCCGGATAGACGACAGTCACAAGTCCAGTGTTTAGATCTTGCCGCAATTACTGCATATATGCGCCTCCTTATAGCACTAAACGTTTCCCCTCCTCATTCAGGTCCACACTTTTCGCCATAGCCCTTATCCCGCTCATCAGTATCCTCGATCCCACTCGTGCGTAGCATCCCTACATCGACTTGACAGTGATCATTACTATCAGTACTGGTCATTGGATGATGCTCGCTGTAGGAATGGCTCACGTTCAGTGGATATGGTAGGTGCGGAGCGCAAACAGACTAAGGACTCAAAAATGATGATGACTGATAACGTTTACTGCGCGAGGAGAGAGTAAACATGGCGTCGTTGCGGGCGAATTCTGAACTGAGCAGAGCTGTTACGTCGAGGGTGAGATGAACACCAATGCATGCCCTGGCGGACGAATGCGCTCCGTCATAATCATCATTTATTAAGGGCTGCTCAAGCTCAAGTTTGTAAACGACAAGTACTGCATTACAATGTCGGAGACAAGATATCAAAATTACCGCTTTGGCTCACCTGGCAACTTGGCATGGTAAGCCACTGACAGCTATCGGAAATATTGTTTGACTTGAAAGGTATTGTGTTTCACGCTGCCAAAATCAGCCGTCAACGGCAGCATGCCATCATCATGCATGGAACGGAAGGGCACTAGTCCATCGTCGTACTAGCGTCGGCACTTTTTGCTAAACCCCCACTCCATCGCCCCTGACCTGAATCAAGTGTGGCTGCTCAGTTCTTCGTGAATTCAGGTGAGGTTAGGCGATGGAGCAGGGGTTTAGCGAAAGGTGCCGACGCTACTGGTAGTGTGTTACGAAAGTAGACTAGTGCTCCGAGCAGATTCCGGGGTGACGGGGACTGCTAAGCAGTCCAGGGACGCTGAGCGTTTGAACGTTGCTTCTCGGGGCCTTACCAGTGTGGTAGCTAGACAGTACATAGTACTTGTCACCTGCGACTACACAGGGTCACACAGCTGGCAAGGCCCTTGTCACCCCGGAATCTAGTCAGCCTCAGGGTACTAGCCCACTTCCCGTAACACACTAGCGCCGGCGCCTTTCGTTCCTTCCATTGCCCCAACTCGGACCCGGACCTAACCTGACTTGAACTCACGGAACATTGAGCAACCCTAAACACTTAGTCATATTTGAATGTCCAAATCGCCATCGTCTGAAACAGGCGAGTCTCTGAGGCGAACGAAGCTTGGCCAACAAGGGCAGGTTCCTTTGTGTCAATAGAATCGGGAGTTTCCCTCAATTGAGCGAACCATGATATCGGCTGCAATCAAAATACGTATAAGTAGACCGTAAGGGGTATTTCGCAGC
This sequence comes from Boletus bicolor, assembly GCA_003316205.1. Taxonomy (NCBI): domain Eukaryota; kingdom Fungi; phylum Basidiomycota; class Agaricomycetes; order Boletales; family Boletaceae; genus Boletus; species Boletus bicolor. The sequence goes on from QFEM01000427.1 coordinate 16,214, forward strand.
CGAAAAGTCCCAGACTCTGGGGGCGTACTGGTGCATGTGGTACACCGCACAAGAAAGGAACAGCGTTTGATCGGCGTTTTTTTTTCCATGGTGGAAAGGGATGTAGCAGGTTGGCGTCCGAGTAACGCACCGTCTAAGGACGAATGTGCTGTGTGATCAAAGTTTCCTGGTGTCGCCGGCTAAAAATGAAAGATCACGCATGGCCACATCCACAGTCAAAATGTATGCGAGGACCCACAATCAGAATTTCACTCCCGGAGGGGTAAGAGGACCCAGTGCTGCATGAGGCCAACGTCATTCACACTCGTAACCTCCCACATGTTCTGATGACAGTAAAATTGATACGAGAGCCCATTTGTTTTGATCTCGATCACTGGACCATTGATATTTGCTCGGATCGGCCGCCTTCTCCTCACGAAGTCAGCAAGCCCAATAATATTGAACAGATACCAAGGCATGGAAAATTTCAAATGCGCATCCGAGAAACCTCCCCGTCAAATTTTGTTTTGCGACAGCATCTGTCTCAAGTATTCGCGAGAATCACAGGTAGGGATAGATCGCTTCGTTTACAGGCTAATTTCAGATTAGTTGCTACAATTTTACCTTAGCTGGATGTTTATTGGCGGGGAAGTCTGTATGAGGTGACAACTTGCTTATGTCGACTGCTTGGAAAAGCCCGTCGAAACAATTTTCAGTCTGCGAGCCATATCGTGTCGCTAATAGCATGTACGACGGTAGAACTGGAACCACAACACATCTCGCGCCACAACGAGGCGAATAACCGGCTCGCTGAAACGAGTGGAAAGGTCGGTCCTCCTTTGCTCCATCTGTCCGGCACGAAAATACCTTGGGTGATAAGGGAAACTTCAGATGAAGACGTACGATTGCGGTAGAGGTGGCAACAGCTTAAGGAAGGTAAGTGAAAACCCCCGTGTTTCATAGTCTGGTCTAGAGATATGATCACAAAAGGGGGAAGAAGGTTGGAATACCAACCGCAGCAGCATCAACAACAAGGCAAGAAATTGTACTTACATATACAATCGGCTTTGTTTCCTCGCAATAGGGAGTAAAGCATTAACAATCCAAGTGATAATACGCATCAAATTTGGACATGCTCGTCACCCTTCATCCATTTCAGCACCATCCAGTTGCGCACTCTTCCACCAGGGTACAGGTCCCAGTCCCTGTTCGGCTATCGAGCACTGCACCACACCGTCAACATCTCTCGCCCGCTTGTTGTCTCGAAACTCACGACGATGGTATACGGCGCCCTTCGTGCCTCGCGCTTAATCACAACTCCTTCCGCAGCCTTCGGTGGACCAGGCTCGTCATCATAGAATTCGTCCGCCTCGACACGAACACGGACGATCTCGCCTTGATCGATGTACATGCGATCTGTTGTGGCGGACTCGAGGAGCTCGTGCGCTGTCTTTCCTTCTGACTCTGGTAACCAAAAATGCGCACGTTCATTTGGGTCACTGTGGGTGTGAGAATGATGAGGCGAAGAGCTGTGGTAAAAGAAACAACGTGGCACATACAAAGTAGAAGGCTGAGGTATATATGCAAGAGGGATATACATGTCGTCAAAGAAGCCGACGCTTACTAGGATTATGAGCCTGGGCCCGAGGAGGAGGCGCGGAAATACGCACGTCGTACTCCCTCTTCATCAGAAGATTTAACCTTGGCGAGTATCACCTCGGACGCGAACGGTCTGAAGACGACCATGCGAAACTTTGCTTCACACATAAATCAGAGGAGAAAGGCAATGGTCAAGAAAGAATAGTGAGGACTTTTATACCAAAGACACCCGTCCCCATATCGAACCTTTCCCTCTCCGACTTCGACAAGGTCAAACACGCAGATACACAGACCGACGTCGTGCAGGACCCTATTTGCAAATTTCTTGTTGATTTCGTCTGTAATTGCTTGGTGGGGTGCGGTGCCGAAGTTGGCTGGCAAGATGGGGATCGTATCCTAGGATCATGTCAGGGTTGAGGTGTGTGAGAGAGAGTAAAGAGTGACATACCTTTATGATGGAAAGTACAAACATGGCTTCAACGACGACAGCTTTATTTACAAGTAATGTTGCATGGTTAGTTTGATCTGAGCTGCGCGCCGAGCAAATTTGGTCAAGGGGTCATCACGTGACTCCGCCAGAAAAAATCGGCATATCCTCCTGACGGACTTGTGCCGCCTTTAAGTTTTGCGGTCGAGGATTTCGACGACTAGACGTTCTCTTTTACTTCTCGTAGACACGATGACGAGCCCATCACCGGCCACGGCGAGCAACTCTTCATCATCCTCGAGTTTTCTCCCCGCAAAATCATGGCAACATTTCGTCGCTGGCGGGTGAGCTGATCATGCTATTCTCTCGAGAACCCCCAACTGATACACTCGAATTAGTTTCGGCGGGATGTGCGGTGCCATTGTTACTAGTCCGTTTGACGTCGTCAAGACGCGTCTTCAATCGAGTCTATTCAGGGAAAAACATGCTTCGGTCGGCATGGTTGGTGGTGGGGTAGCTACCCTCCCGCATCGCTCTGGGGGCTTGCTATGGAATTTCGTGGAAACTGGCCATATCCTTCGGTACGCACGGCCCTTCCCTCACTGCAACTCGTCTAGGCTCACGAAGGCAACATGAATATGTACCGCGTGCCTATCTTTTTTAACAGCGATATCTACCGCAATGAGTCTCCTCGCGCACTGTTCAAGGGTCTCGGTCCGACACTTGTCGGCGTTATTCCCGCACGTTCGATCAACTTCTTCACCTACGGGACCGGCAAGCAAATTATTGCCAATGATTTTAACCATGGACAAGAAAACTCTTACGTCCATCTCTCTGCCGCAGCCATTGCAGGCATCGTTACGTGCACTGCGACGAACCCTATATGGGTTGTCAAAACGCGGCTGCAGCTCACCGAGGAGCGACGGCATGCCGCTTTGGGCTCTGGATCCACACCGGGGACGTTGTCGCGCGCAGCTCCAAACGCGACTAGGGGACCAGCGTTGAGAATCGTAGGCGGGAGTTATGCAATGATCAAGCAAATATTCAGGGAAGAGGGTATTCGCGGATTTTACAAGGGCCTCAGCGCGAGCTATCTCGGTGTCACCGAAGGTACCATCCAGTGGGTCCTCTACGAGCGGCTGAAGCAGCTCTCTGCGGATACGCACGGTCGGGGTGGTCTTGCGGAATGGTTCGGTATGCTCGGTAGTGCGGGCACGGCCAAGTGTGTTGCTAGTTTGATCACATATCCCCATGAGGTGCATTCCGAGTGGTCCATAATCTCATCGCTTCCATTCTGATATTCTCTATGTCACCAAGGTACTGCGGACGCGGCTACGACAACCACGCGTCGATGGTGTCCTCAAGTACACCGGACTCTGGCAGACATTGCGGACTGTCATCGCCGAAGAGGGTGCGCGGTCGTTGTATGGAGGACTCAGCGCTCACCTCATGCGTGTCGTACCCAATGCGGCGGTCATGTACTCGATATATGAGGGCGTGCTCCGCTGGGGTTAGGGACCCGGCCTCGAGCTAATTTAATTCCCGTCCAAGTTCCACCTCCCCCGAGCCCATGCTCCACCTCCATCTTCGTCTACGGACCCAGGGATTTCTGCGGCCATTGTATCATCTAGATTTATCTTTACAATGTCGTTAATATGATTCGCGCTATATGCTTCCTGACATCCAGTACCCCACCACCGCACATTGTTTGCTTATTACGCTGTCGTTATTGTCGTCTCACACCTGTACTGTAGCCCACACTCACCGTTACCCAGAATCTACACCACTCTGACATCTAATCGTTGCCAGTAGTCTGACATGGAATCTGTTATGGTATGCCCTCGACCACACGCCCAACCCGCAACACCAGCTCGTCCATGCCCCACTGCCCCACGATGTTCATCCCCACGGGCCATCCATCTTCCCCCAGTCCCGCGGGAATAGTGAGTGCAGGCAACCCAGCAAGTGACGCAGGGACAGTCATCACATCCTGCAAGTACTCGTCCACGCTTGACGCATCGCACCTCTCCCCGCCACCGCCCTGTTTATCTGCAAGACGCGGAGCAGTGCGGATCGCAGAAGGGTGGAGCAATAGGTCGACTCCATCGGTAGGTAGGGAAGACTCCGGGTGAGCAAGGTGAACGCACGGATGACGGAAGACCCTATTAAAGTCGGCCTTGACGCGGGCACGCACACGCTGGGCTTGCAAAAAGTAGTTATCGAACGCACTGCGCCATGGTAGGTCAGTTTCATCACTCATCGCGATGGGTGTGTGGGAAGGCACTCACTCGGCGGTCAGGGCATACGTCCCTAACAGGATCCGTTTTTGTGCCTCTCGACCGAACCCTGCCGACCGCGAGTGGGCATACACGTTGCTTGGTTTCGAGCGGGACACTCCAGAGGGAGGTGGAACGCGGAGACCTGTCAGTGACAGCGAGGGTGAGCATCGTCACCTATCCCCCGCGTATCATCATTAAAGGAAGTAAAAGAGTAGAACGAACCATACTGAATCCCGTCGAACCGAGCAAGATTACTACATGCTTCAGCACTCGCGATAACGTAGTACGCGCTCAGGGCATACTGTGTCGCTGGGAGAGAGACAGGCCGGATGCATGCCCCAGCATCTTTGAGAGCCTTGACAATGACGCGTAAGGAGCTGGTAACCCCGGGTTCTAGTTCGAGAGGGAAGTACTCCTACAAATTGCGTGCAGTGGGGTGAAATCAGCGAACCAGGACGAGAGTGGTGGGTGACTACCTGAGGTATCCCGATCCTGAGGCCATCAAGACTGTTGGTTCGAACGCTGGAAGTGAGACATGATTCTACGATTGAGCTTGCCTTCTTCCTGAGTTCAGGTGATGCAGCGGTTGGGTCGCGTGCATCAAATACTGATATAACGTCTAGATATTACCCTGAGCACAAGAAAATTCGACCAGAACTCAACACGCACCGAATACATCCTTGACAGTACAGACAGACTTGGCAAGCACGCCAACGCAGTCGAGGCTATCTGCGAACGATACTACACCCCACCTAGGTTCCTTGAGCCTTGTCACGAGGAAGTCATAGATAAAGAGGTAGCTTCACCAACCTGCTGATGAGACCGTACGAGGGTTTGAGCCCCACGATACCACAATACGAGGCAGGCAACCTCACGGATCCACCTGTGTCGGTTCCCAAAGCGCTTGGAATTGCACGTCAACATGACCGCGGTCTCGAGATGTAACGAGACTACATACGCGGTACACATCCCAGCTGCAACACTTGCTGCGCTCCCGCCTGAGCTACCCCCCGCACACCTGCGCTCGTGGTCCGTCCACGGAACATCACGCGCATCGGCGGGCTGATATGGATTCACGACGGGGCCGTGAATAGAGTTGACGTTGAGAGAACTGTGAAGGCGCCTGCTCAGCCCTCCGTTCCACGCGGTGGTAGTCACAAGACGGGACGCACCCCATGCCGAATTCGTCGCAGTTAGCTTTCCCGACGATTTGTGCACCCGCGTCACGGAGGAGCTCCACGGCAGTCGCGTCGAATGGAGACGTATACTCTGCATGACCATGAGCCTCGTCGGCCTCACGAACGGAAAGAGGATGACGCACCCGCCAGCATGGCGGAAGAACAAGTCGTTGGAAGTGAAGCGGTACAGATATTGTCTTTTATCGCTAGAGTCATTCCATGGAGTGCTCCGTCTGAACGAGTGGGAGGTATTTTGGAGATGTGAACGAGTGCATTGATAGTGGTATTAAGGTGTTGGATGTCCTGAGCTGTGCAGACGACACGCCTTTGGAAAATGGCGTTTGAAGTATTCCCGGACACTATGTAACGCGTCGAAGGCCCGAGTACACATATTTGACGGCGCAATAGTGGTCGCATCTTGCTTGGTGTCCAGTGAGTGTGCTACAGTTATTATGGTAAAAACTTCACACGCGACATTCCGGGAAAAACTGTAGATTGAACTCGTCTGTTTTGTTACAAGCCTCCGTAGTTCCACGCAGCAGCTCGTTCGAACTGTCCCACACCTGTGGGAAGCCCTTAGACTATTTTCTATTTCTTATCTATTTCAGCCGATTATAAGCCCTGACTTGGTCTTACTGACAACACGCTTATTGATCATGCGCACGAATAGGCATCTCGTTGTCAAATGACCCTATATACATCGGGCGACGGCCGCGGCCTACCACGCTTTGTCCTTGGAATACTTGGTGGCCATATCTTGCACGATGCCCCGAACGATCCTCATTGGCTTTGGTGTAGATGTCGATGCTGTCGCTGGCTGGTATGGATGCTTCCAAACATGTGACATTCTCTGATGTTCCTAGGCTTGGCTCCTATGGAGGCGAGGACTCTCCCCTTGATGTTTCTAGAGTGTGTCAATCCAGATAAGCTGTATCTCGTCTTACATCTGGTATCGCAGGGAATGTACGCTGGTGAAGTAGGAGTGCCTAGGCTCCTCAAACTTTTCAAGAAGTATGGGATCACAACTAGTTGGTTCATTCCTGGTTGGTGCATCATGTCTATATCATCTCTCGTCTGCATCATATATGGTGTGCTCAGGACACAGCTTGGAGACATTCCCGAAGGAGATGGCAGCCGTCCGAGACGCTGGACATGAAATGTTTGTAACTATATACTCATCAGTTCGTTCCATTGACATTCCGTGATTAGTGGACTCCACGGGTACTCCCACGAGGTACACCCAGCACGCTGTGAATTTGCTAGATCTCATGTTTGGCACTGCAGAATCCGTCTGAGATGTCACTCGAACAGCAGCGAGACATTCTAGACCATACCTATAAACTTCTCACAGACTTCAACTTTGGAAAGCCACCAAAAGGAAGTGTAGCACCATGGTGGGAAACGAGCAAGGAAGGCACGGCACTCCTCCTCCAGAAGGGCATTGAATATGGTTGAGTAGACCTCTTTGGTTTTGCGCCAATCGATTTCTGATTGTCATTGCGCTAGACCACTCCAACATGTCTCATGAGTGAGTTCAGATCTCTCACGGCCTATGCACAAGACCTGAACTTTCCCAGCTCTCAAGCTTACTATCTACGGGATGAAGATTATTGGACCAAGATCGATTACTCTGCAAAAGCAGAGACCTGGATGAAGCCGCTTACCAAGGGAAATGAAACTGGGATTGTTGAAATTCCCGCGAATTGGTGCGTTTCGCTATTCCAAAGTCTCTAGGATTCTAATCCTTTCTATTGTATATCACAGGTACTTGGACGATTTGCCCCCGATGATGTAAGTGAATCTACGGGGAAATGTTGCCTTTACGAACCGCGATTTTTTTGGCTTTAGGTTCATCAAGTCGAATGCAAACTCACATGGATGGGTGTGTATATACGGATCAAGGTAGTCGAATCTTCATTGCTGACTACGGTCACTCTCAGGTGAACGTACGAGATGTAGAGCAGCTTTGGAAGGATACATTCACGTATTTGTACAGGTAGGATGCTCCCATGCTCTTTGCTGCTTTGATACTTACCTGAAGACAGGGAGGAAGAAAGCTTTATCTTCCCTATCACCATTCATCCTGACGTAAGCGGGTAAGGATAGGTTCAGAAATGAGAATGCATGAAAGATAACGCTGACATATAATTGACAGCCGTCCACATGTGCTTTTGATGCTGGTAAGATCCTGCTAGTGTCCCTGATATCCCTCTCACATATAGGGTTCAGGAACGGTTCATCGAATGGATTAACACACACGCCGACGTTAAATGGGCGACGATGTATGAGATGTCCGGGGAGTTCCGGTCTAGAGCAGACCCACCTGCAGGTGCCCAGATGCCCAAGGGCTTCGTGAAGAAGACAGCCAATTAGGCTTGATACAAATTTATGAGGTTAGCTTTGTGTAGGATAGTTGGCGCATAACTGTGTAGGGTCTGACTGAACAACATGAAAGTTGAAGCTCCAGCAGTATACCCACCCTTCTTTTGCAGCCTGTCCAGGTAAAAATAAAGCACGCCGTAGGTTGCCCGTGGTGTACCCATGCTCATCGCGACGGTTCCCTTTTAGTGAAGTCGACTGCCCTCGTGATGGAGTCCCAATCCTTCCCACGTTGGACGTGGAACCACGCTCGCCGCGTAGATAAAACAGCGGTGTGGAGTGCCAAGCTTGAAGCTTGAAGCACGATTGAGTATCCCACAACTGATTAGCAACTATGTCTAGTCCCCACATTCCCCAGGACTTGCAGCACGGCGTCCCTGTCGTTGTCGAGACTAAGTATGGGCCGATTAAGGGTGGCCGGACAAGCAACGGGGCAGCCGTGTTCCTTGGTACGTGAATGCAACATATAGCCGGAGTTAGTGTAAACCTTACTCGGCCATAGAGGTTCCCTATGCTTTGCCGCCAGTGCGTTTCACAGACCCACAGCGGTTACCCAAGGGTTACCGCTACGAGGACAAGGACTACGTCTACGAGACCAAACGCGAGTGGTCACACGTTATAATGCACACAGGGGCTCACTTCATGCGTAGATTGTTATCAACCCGCCAATGATGGACAAGGCGCAGGTTCATCAACTTTTGACTCCTTTGGCATGTTAGTGACAGAGGATTGTTGCTAGGAGTTCCCTCAGTCGACAGGAAAGGTTTCGGTGAACCGTCGGAAGATCCGTGAGTGAAAGATACGAATTTCGATCTGGCCTCCTCGACTGAAAAGTATGAATAGCCTCTTTGTGAACATCGTATCCCCGTCATCGTTCACGCGTGGCTCCAAATTCCCGGTCAAGGTCTACATCCACGGAGGGTATACTTCCCTTTCCTTGTGCCGGAGATTTGCCGCGATCCATGAATGTACATCCACAGGTTCCTCCAGTTTGGGTCTCCCCACGGACTTAACGCTCAGGCACAATATGTCGCCGAGGAGCGCTCAGAGGTCTGGGTCAACATCGGATACCGTCTTTCGGTGTTTGGTTTCCTTGCATGCGATGAGCCAAAGATCGACGGAAACTTTGGATTCAAAGATCAATGGCTCGCACTGCAATGGATTCAGGAGAACATTGAAGGATTCGGAGGTCAGCGTCCTCTGTCTATAGTCGAGCACGTGGCTCATAGAAGTGCTGGGTAGGTGACCCGACAAATGTACAGCTCTCTGGGCTATCGGCCGGTGAGTGGCGAGAATAGAAATGTAGTATGAGATGAGGGGGCAACTTACGCCATCAAAGGTGCCCATTCGGTTCACCAGATTCTCCATCACATATCCCACCTGCCCGAGGGTCAGAAATCTCCCATTAAATCTGCTGTTCTCCAGTCTAATGCGATGCTGTACGTTTTCTGCGCTCAAACCTGACTCTTTCGTCACCAACCATCCACATACATCCTGTTTCACACAGCACGACCCCCAAGACTGCGGCCGAGCTCCGCCCGCAATACGAAGCGCTCTGCCGCGTCCTCAAGCTCGATCCTGTATCGCCAATGACTCTCATGACCCTCCGCGACCCATCGCTCGTTCCCGCCTCTACGTTGCTACACTTCATCGAGACTGACAAAGTCGGAGTCGACAACGGGACGTACCGAGGATGCCTCGACGGCACCTGGATCCCCACCTCCCCCGACCCAATGACCTGGCAGCGCTCCGGCGAACTCGCACGTAAACTCCGTGAAAAGGGCGTGACGAGCATCGCCATTGGGGATCTCTCCGAGGAATGGTACCTCTACGCGATCGCGCACCCTGTTCATGGACCACGCGACGTGTTCCCGAACATCTTGCGGTACTACTCGCGTCCGATCGTGGAACGCCTCGTGGAGAAATACAAGACGCTTTCGGACGGTGCGAGCGTCGAAGAGGCGGAGAGGTTGATGGGTGAAATTCTAAGCGATGGGCAGGTGCACGTACCAGTGCGGATGTTCGTGCGGGACTTTTACAAGGCGAATTTCCCGGTGGTGAGGTACGAGATCAGATGGACGCCTGAGCAGGTGAGGCCAAAAGGTGAGACGATGGGGGTGGATGAGCTGTTGGAGACCGATGCAAGTGTGTTCGAGTTTAACCCTAATTTCTTTTTTTATATAGGGCTAGTCACGCACGGCACGGACCGCTGTTTCTGGGCGCTTCGCGTTCCGAGCTTGACCGCTCCACAAAAAGAAGTGGCAGTTGCCTGGCTGAACGCCATCGACAAAGAGTTTGAGATTCTGGAACGCGAGGGGAAGCCAACGCGACCGCTCAATCAGGCGCTCACGCTGAAGGAAGACCAGACGATTACATGGCAAGACGATGAGAAGTGGGATCAACTCATGAATATCGCCAAAGTCTTGCCCGGAGAAGGTTCGTAAGCCCCTTTCCATTCCCTCATTGCACATTGTGACACCCGAAATCGTATTAGACTGAACTTGGGACACGCGGGACGAGAAGAACGCCAAGTGCATTGTTGTAATTAATTGTAAATAAGACAGCCATAACTTCAGTGATATTGGACGATTGAACAAATCCAGAGTCCGGTGGGTTGCAACCAAATCGAGTTCCAGTACACGAGAATTGCCAGACGTATGCCTCCAGTACCAAGCAACAGATAAAAGAGTTTTTTTTTTAAAAGAGATAGTGGATAGTGAGTCGAAACGAGTGGGAATGTATGACGATGTGTGCAATGCTGGTGTTGTCGTGTCCCTAGTTGCACGCAACGATAGGGTGGTCTAAAACATCAAAGTGAATCCAACTGCAGCAAACGCAAGCGCGAGTCCGGTCTGAAAGAGGATGTTTGAAACGGAGCGCGTCGCCACCGCACCATTCACTCCTGTTGTAGAACCAGTGCTAGGCGTCGCGGACGCGGAAGAGGTGAGGTAGACGACGCTTGGGGTGGAAGTGTCCGAGGGAGCTGCAGACAATAAAGGCGATCCAGGGGTAATCGAAGGCACAGAAGAAGAAGTGGGAGGGGTGACCAGAGTCCCGTCGGTGCTCGAGGCCGGAACCGAGGCTTTAGGAACGGGAGGAGCGGCAGAAGAAGACCCGCTGGCCAAGGAACCGGTTCCCCACGGGATTTTCTCTCCATCTGGTTGAGTAGATTGGGAAGGGGCAACGACGTCATTGGCAGAATCTGTGATTGTGAAACGCCCGGTCCAAGTCTTATTCGAGGTAGATGGTGAGGTGAACTGATAGAAATAAATGGGGGAATGAGGGGAGACCTATAAAAGTTGAACACCAAGCATAATGAGCATGACTGATAATACCAGGCACACTGTTACCGACCTGCGGGCATGTGTATGAGAAAGTGTTCTTGCTCGGGTTGGTTCCGTCGACGGTCGCAACGGCTATATAACCGATAGGTAAACAGTCACTGAGAAAGTCCGAATCGCAAGGAATGAACTAGACGTACGGGTCAAGGAAACCATGTTGAAGTTGTTTCCCGTCATGAGTTCGATGTTCATAGTCTTCCAAAGACCAGTCGAGTCGACATCCCAACTAATCGCACAGGGTTGCCCTTGGATGAAGACATCGCCTGGACCGGGGCTGTTAGGGTTGGGATCGGCGCGAACGTAAATGGCAGTGGCAGTGAGAAGGGTCAAAATGGGCGTCACTGCGGCGAACATTCTAGCCTCTCTTTTATGGGAATGGTAAAAAAAACCGTAGTCCAAGGTCAGCCTATCATGGTTAACATACTTGTGGTTCAACGATGACTCACTTTGCAAAGAACAAAGGAATGACTGGAGGAACGAGTGGTAGAGTGCCAGCTCTTTAGTTGCAGAAGTACGAGGCGATCGCCAAGCGGAAAAACAATTCAGACTGACAGTTCGGTTGCTATTTTGCCCAAGTTAACTGGCCCCCACACGCCATTCCATTTCTGACTGGGCACAGTACTTACCGCCAGCTAGATCTGAATAATTTAGTCTACTAGGTCTTCGAGCTTCATCTCATGGTCGTGGCGGAGCCCGTCATGATAGCATGTGTTTGTAGCTGGGAATGCTACCTCTATCCTAAAACTCGATGAGAGGCATACGCATGCAAGGCGTCAATGTTTCAACCAGCATCTTTCATCCCTAGTAGTAGAGGCTTAGTAATCATTATCACAATATCATCTTTCGAAAAGACATCCACGCCCGGGCCCTTCGTTGTGGTGCGGCGATGTCCATCAAAAAACGCGCAAGTTCAGTAGAGTGATTAAACGACCGTTTCAACAGCTCGCAAGCATCACAAGTGGAACACGATCGCCGAAACACCAGCGCCTGACGCTACCGCAAAGGAGTCAATTCTCCGGGTTGAATGCCATACGCTGGGAGTAACCTCGTGTTCTGGTCCCTTTCAGAACCGCAAAAGAACATGCATGTCATTGGACACGCTCGATACGGTCTCTAAGACACCAAGAGACTGACCCCCCTCTCGGTCGTAAATTAAATTCCTTCGCTGTCATGGCGACTGACTGTCGCCCACGTCGACAAAGCCTCACCTTGTTATTTGGGGCCACGAACCGGCATAGCCATGATCAGGCTCTTCAGAAGCGGGAATGCGGTCAATAACAGCGTCCGCAAATACTGGAGTGCCAGGTCCCAACGAGCGGCGAGATGGAGGATTGCTATACAGTATTTATTGATTGGTCGTCAGTACTGCGCAAATGTCAGCGAGTCAGGAACTGGCGAGAAAAAAAAAAGTTTCATATACCTGACTTCCTGCATCTTTATTCTCATTCGTCATACGAGTGGATCTACGAGAGAACGAAGTCAAAAAATCGAAGATATAAAGCAGACGCCCGAGGGAACTCACCTCGGTGGCCAAGTGAGTCCATTCTACCAAAGCCCTCGCATATTCATCTCTCCCCTCATCTAGGGGTCTATCCGGTGTCCAAAGCATGAAGGAAGTAAACGTTGATGAAGGTATCAATTTTCTTGTCAGGGGCAATGGATCGGCGTCGGAGTCTGGACAGCAGTCTTCATCATCCCCTCTCTCGGGTTCATCCGCAGCGTCGTCCACTGTCGCACGTTTCAACCAACGCGTCACCGGACGCACTTTTGCCTTTGGTTTGGCTTTTTGTGACAAGGGCTTTGAAGACGTCCGCGCATCTTCCTTGCCCTTTCCCTTTGAGTCCAACGGTGTTCGTAGGACGAGTCCACCGTATCCAAACGGGATATCCATTGCCTGTCCATACAGCTGCCTTCCTCGAAACGCAGCTAGGAAACGTCCGACATTTCTTGGCGCGGAGGTGTGTACACGGGTCGGTCCGGATGAAATGTCGAGCGGTATGGCACCCAAAGCGGGTTGTGTCTCCGTGTCCATTCCCATAGCCGAATCCACCATAAGCCGCGCAGCTATCACTTGCTCCACTTGATTAATCACTTCGGCGGAAGATCTAGTCTTCGACAACAACTCATCCTCTCTGTAATCGCTTTCGTGGGCCAAAATCCCGACGGAAGTGGTAGATGACATAGTTTTGAGATTGCTCTTTGCCTCGCTCTGAATTGAGATCGACGACGAGCTTGCCACCAGGGTAGCAGAACTTGCAGACCGTGCAGACAAGGCAGCCATCGAAGGGGGTGCAGGTTTGGGACGGAAGTAGCGGGAGATGGGAGCCAGTCCAGTGTAGGATATGTGAAAGGGCATCAGGGAGGGCGTGCACGCCGGGAGGAACCCTGCATCAGCCACTGGAGCAATTTCGAGCGACATCATCGACAAGTGAAAAGACGCGTTCATCACGTGTACGCGTATGGTCCCTCAGTCGCACAGCCACAGAAGCTGGCACTCGCGAACACTGGCAAATACGAATTGCTAAGTACTATTCATTACAAGGCTGCCATCCATCGGTGGGCACGAGAGAAGGTTCACCAATAACTTGCCGGTTGGAATACAAAGATACATACCTAGTCAAAGCCCAAAGCGCTCGACATACGACGTGCGATAATCTCATGCACCGCTGGAGTCAAGTGTAAACTATCCCGCCAAATACCTCGACCCACCACCTTTCTTGCATTCTCAGCGAAGCCTTGTGTACTTGGATCGTCAAGCACCTCGGAAAGGACCTTGTTAGAGGAAAAAACCAGCATCGTGACCTGTGGTGTGTTGCAAACGAAATCAGAGGCATGTGCTACGAGCGAGTCGTTCTATTCCTTGATGCGGCTCGCGATATCCGTGCAGATTCCAGCCGCTGGACGATTCATGTGAGAATCACTGCTTCCAGCCAGAGTGCAGATATACGAACACTTGCCTGCGGGAGATCGATCGGTTGGAGGAACATCCACGAGGACGAAGTTCCGCGCAGTAGCATCGATGCACAATTTGTGAATTGCATCAAAGAGGACCTCGACTAGGGAAGATAAATCTTCCCCTGGAATCCCACCGCAATCGTTGATACCAAGAAAGAAAACTTTCGCAAAAAATGTTTCATTACATCTCGAGTAGTTCCCATATTGCATGGGGCCTTACTAAAGGTGGCTTTTTCAGGCTCTATTCTCTTGGAGAATTCGTCGAAAAACCGAGTCAGCTGGCCATCGAGGTCATATTCTACCGTTGCCCCAGGGAAAGCAAAGTTGTTCACGACAACGGCAGCAGAGCGTGAGGAAACCGATGAAGCTAAGAAATCGACCTGAAAGCATATTGAACCCGAGTTTAGAATTTACTGTGACAATGTATACTCCACCGGATGCCGTCTCTTTCTTACCCAGGTAATGTCATCATCATCGGTATCATGGAGATCCTCCTCGTTTGTCTCCCATGCTGCACTTAGCCTGGAGCTGTATGAATCCCCGCTGCAAGCAACGTCAGTGCCCGGGTCAGCATGTACGCTGTGGCTGAGCGCTCTCACGTACAACACAAAGAGATTTTTCAGTGAACTACGCCCATGCCAGTGTGTGCCTATCCGTGCAAACATGAGGTACGCTGGACAACCATCATTAAAGATACGTCAAGGCGGGGAGGATTCGAAATGATCCGCACGGGATTCGTCACGGGCAGGGGATGAGTGGCCACCACAAGTACCCTTGGCCTGAGGTTGGGATGGTTGGGGGTTAGACATCGTAGATGTGGCACATTCCACGAATCCTCCCCTTGTCGGTAGTTTCGAGGGGTTCTTATATTTTTCAAGTTGGGATTCAATCACTCCTAGAAGTCGGCAGGTAAGGGATCTGATACTAACGGTACAAGTGATCGATTCGATGATCGATGATGTACATGAAAGTTCTATTCCGGTCCGGATCACCCGTTGACTCCAATCTGCCCCTGCCTGTACAGTACAAAATGTATGTCTGCTCTAAATCACGTTCACCTCGAACCCGCTCGCAGGCTGTGTCTCGTTAGGCACGACGCCAGGATTGGTCGTAAATTCTATAGACTCTGTTGGCTCAGTTGACATTCGCATATTCAGGATCATTCGAGGAGTCTGTTCATTTGACATGAGTTACCGCGGCTCATACTGCATTGAAGTGTAAGGCAGCTGCGTACTAGAATAGAAGGTACCACTGGCAACCATCTACAAGGGAAATGGAAGTGTAGGTAAGCAATAATGAGCCGATAGAATCCACCAAGACACTCACGGCAGAAGAACATTGATGAGGACCTGATCGGATAGAAGGTAGAGGATGGAGACCATCATTATGACTGACAGGAGCATGAATCATCACAGTATCATAGCAAGGATGCACTAGACACACCAATCACAACGCCGAATGCGAACATCCCATCTCGAATTACGACGGTGATGATCTTGCTGCGTCTAGCGGCAGGCTGCATGAGGACTTTTCCACGATATGTCAGAGATAATAAAACGCTCTGCGTGGCGATCATCCCAATCCCTATAATCGAAGTCGTTGCCGGAGTGTGAAGCATTATGCATGTACCATCGACGACAGTTTTTGGGACAGAAAATTTCTGTGCCATGATCACCATAAGGACTTCACAAAATACGATTACGACTGCGACGTATCGACAATTTCGTTGGTATACCGCCCAGACTAATGGTGTAAATTCAATGAAACCGTGGATTTAAAATAGACAGTTCACTTACTTCGGAGGATCAGGATTACATCTAGGCACAATTGCAAGAGCTGAAATGTGACCAATCCAGAAATAAAGTAAGTCTCGCAAGTTGACGCAGGGACAGGGAAATCCTTTGCGAGGAAGCAGTGCCACATGTGAACACCACTGAAGATAGAAATTAGCACGCAGAGCAAGCTTTCTTGATGTAACGATCCAGACATTTGGTTAACCAATCCAAACCACTTTGAGAAGAGGTATATACACTTGACATGCGTCCTGCCTGATTTCCTAACCAAGAAGGTGTGAATGTTAGTCCTCTGTCATCTCTATGATGACTCACGACCATATGTGATCGATCTCATTGTCTAGAGTGAGAAGAGCGTCCCAGACAACCAACGCCAGCGCAGCTCCTTGGGGTGAATCAGTCCAGTCCGAGTGGAGTGTAGTTCACTAGAAAAAGGCTCACCAGAGGAATGGATGGTGGCCTGATGTATGTTTGGATCTGCAACCGGGCCTGGACTCGAAACCAACCGTTCGTGTAGTTGGCCCACAAGCATGAAATATGAAATATTATTGTGGTTTGGAGGTGAGAACTGGTCCTCCGATCATCCATAGGCTCGCGACCCGGAAACAGCCTCGATCTCAAGAATAGTTTACCGGGAGGAATTACCTGAAAGATCGTGAGGGTCCTCGGCTGGCATTGTGCATTTATGATCTCCAGCCCTGACGTACTTCAGCCAGGGGCTAATCGTGGTGTTAAGGCGATCTCGAGCTAAAAACGTTTCCCAGATTTTTCTCGCTGCTGACTCCAAGTGGGAACGTCCGCGTGTAGCGCCGAGTTGGTTGACATATGCCAGGCGAGACGTAAGCTGAAAGTAGCTCCCATTCCCATGATCCCCGGCCCTTGTCGTTTTCACCACGAAGACCATGAGATGCATGGCATGGTGGCATTTTTGTTGGCACTGAGTGCCATCAAATATTGTTCATGAACCATCCCTTGATATGACAAAATTCATCACCGTGAATGATGGGGGCGAGAATTTTATCCCGCATCAGGCACGCGAGTCAGTGACACTCCGTGGCTATGTAGATTGCGAAGTGATCACACCAGATATATGTAGTCATGCAGGGAAGAGGCTATCACCTGTAACCTGTTAGTGTGAGACTTGGCGTGTTCAGGATGCCACGGCGGCCCTGAAGAGCGCAACCTGGTGTTTCAGATATTAGCGTTAATTCAGCCGGTGTTATGGACGCGCAAGGTCACCACCGATTGGCATGATCGAAAAATGAGTGCACGCAGAAAATAGTAATCTTCAGAGTTTGAATCCGAGACCCTGGTTCATGAGGCCGAGTGCACGTCAGCCGAGGTTAGTCACTCTCGCTGCTCAAGCACCCAGTACTCACAGCTCGGGGTTTGAACACACGCCAAATATTCCCCATCATGTTTCAGGTAATGAGTCTGGAGAATGATTGTTGGAATGATGATCAACATGACGTACAGTACGAATCAAACTCAGAACATCAGCGGTCATTTTTGTTCGACCCTTGAAGACCTCACAACTCCCTCACAAATCATACCCTAAGGCCTGTCCCAAGAGGTATGCGTTAGGAGTGAGTCGATTGTATCGTGAAGGATAGTAGTATTATTACTTGAGTAGGTTTGCTGTTATACAAATTTGCGTGCGTCTATCATACCAACAAGGAAAAAGTTCGCCATCATGATGCATGCCTCCCTCCCGTGTCGTTGTCCCTGCAACTGCTAATCAAAAAATATCAATGCCTTCGGACAACGGCGATCTGGAAGTCCCATCCTCCGACAATGTACTTGACCTCCACCAGTCTGCGGATCTCACGCCATCCAGCGCTCACTTCTTCAGCATCCTTGATATCTGTCACAACGTAGATAAAGTCGGCAGGAGATAGGAGGGACCGAAGTAGAGACCCAATCAAGAACGCGATGAGTGCTACGATGAGAATGATCGATAATGGGTACATCTTTGAAGATGGAGATGTCGGCATGGTCGTCGTTTTCGTTACCGGTGATGTAGTCTCTTGTCCCCGCGTTTCATCTTCGACAAGTCCCCCAGGCACCTTGGGGAGGGCGCCAGACGATCGGCGAGATGACGCAAGAGACGGCGGTCGAGTCTGGGTATGGTTTTTGGCAGACGTCGTCCAACGTGCAAGAGGATTAGGATATGCGTTCAAGAAACCCAGCAGACCCCCTGACGTAGCAGTAGGAGCAGGCGTTTGCGCAGCGCCTCCGTTCTCGGGAGAGTCCTGTCGCGATAAATAATAAATATTGACCATCACCCAGGTTTCCGGCAACATCCTCTGGAACATGCTCACCAGGGCGGGTGGTTTATCAGCAGCTTCTTGCTGTGGACTACCCTCTTCTTGGGTTTTTGGATCGTCGCTCATATCAACGGCTGGTACGATCACGGCGTCATCCAGCATATGGTCCGAACGTCCAAGTGGTACCTTGAGCTCATCGGGGAATGCGTCTTCCTCGTCGGCGGACCTGATAGAGTGGACGCGGTCGTAGGTTAATATACAGACGCCGAAAGCACAGCGCTCACCTCTGTAAAAGCAGCATCCTCGACACCCTGTCATCCTGCAGCTCATCGCGTCCGAGAGCAGTCAAAGATTCCTTCTCGCTGGCAACTCCTACTACGACACCTTCCACCTTCGCGATGACGCCACCGCCGTTCTTCTTCGTATCGTTCCCGTTCACCGTCTTCTTGCCATTCCCACTGGCATTACCGAGTGGTCGGATGTCTACCTGCACGCTGAACCCCTTCTCTTGTAAATCCATGTACCATTGCGGCTTCGGTAGAGCACCGCGCGTCTCGCCAGTCAACGGATCTTGGACGGTGGATATCTGATACTGCGCTGTAGGTAACATCAATCGTAGCAGGTGGCGCGGAGGTCGGTCCGCGTTCAGTCCTGCAGAGTGCAGAGGAGATGCGGGGACAGTGTATATGCTCGTTGAGATTGGGAGGGTGCTCGCGTTTGTGGTAGGTACGGAGCTTGGGTCCGCGCCGGCGGAGCCTTCGTTGGATGAGGGAGCGAGCGAGATAAAATTTGTTCCCTCTCGCACTGTCGATGTAATTGTTACATCGTATCCCTCCGAATAAAGCTTCGTGTCAACTACGACCTCGGCGACGATGAGATCCGTAGTGTGTTTGAGCTCGCCTTTGACAGTGAACGCAGAAGATGACGATTTGATCCTCTCGCTGGACGGAGAACGTATGGACCCAGAGGAAGTTCTGCGGCGACTTGACGTTGATGGCGACGAAGACAGCTCCGCGCGGCTTGAGGTTAGTCCGTCGGGTGCGTTGCCCAGCGAACTAACCGCAGCTTTGCCCGTCCTTGACACTGATTCATCAGCCTTGATGGTACTGAGGCTAGTGCTCAGGCCACCTGTCGATGTCGTCAAGAGGATTGAGCCGGTATACGCCCTCTCGGTAGGGTCGTATTGGCTCGCAATCAATGTCCTCTGCTCATCTCTCCTCTTTACCCTCCACGTCACTGACGATCCTCCAAGCCCAGCCGGCACAGCTGTTTCCACAGTTGTACCCGAACCCTTGTGCTCTGACAAGACCAGCCCCGCAGCGGGCAGCCTCACGAAGGGTATCGGCGACATTCCCTTGATGTAGGCTTCCACGGCGCCCACGGCCCTCGATAGCCCAGCATTTATCATCGAGTTAACAGCCACCGGAATGTTTCCGGCGTGGTCGACCGCGACAACTCTCATCACCCTCGTTGAAGGGATCGCATAGTTTTCTTTCGTGTATGGATCAAGCGTCTCGAGGGCCCACCCGTCAATGAACACCCGCCCGAGGGGGTACGCGTAAGGGTTGTACTTTCCTGGGCTAAATGACGCTGCGGATTCGGGATGGAAAGAAGCAGTGACGCAGAAGAGAACAACGCGCGTCTCCTGCGACGATCCTGATCCATTTGCTGGGCTCCCGATGCCGACTTCCCCATCCAAACCCACTGGCTGTGGGAGCTTCGATCTTGCCAACATGGATGCGACCAGGAATCCTCTATCTCTGAACGGAAACCCGCCCTTCGACGTAACGAACGCCGTATGGCATTTTGCACCAAACTGCTCCAAAATGGTCGCAGACGCGAATCTGTCGTCCCATGTTTTGCGGCATTCGTAAGAAGCAACGATAGACGAGACTTCTTCGGCTGATACACCCTCGATGACTTTTTCACCCTTGTAGACGGGTATGAGGGAGGAAATTTCTGGGAAGAGTTTGCGTTTGACCGAAAATCCTTTATCGCTGACAAGCGTCCATCCCTCTTCGGGTCGTGTCTGAAGCTCTCGGAGCCAGTGCAGTGCCTCGGCGACATGCTGCATGGGTGGTTTGGATGCTGATGGTGCGATAGCCTCAGTAATCCCAGTACCGCTAGCAGGAGAGATCACAGCGACCGCATTCTGTGTCGTGCTCGTCGCCTGTTCCACAGCGCTCGACCAAAAGCTAGTCAACGGACTGGAGAACTTGGGAGCTGACAGCCATGAAGAAGCACCAGCTGAACTCGACACTTTGGGCTCTAGAGGCTCGAGGCTCGAGGGCTTCGAGGACTCGGTACTGCTAGTTGCTGTGTTCTCACGATTAGCATCAGGCGTTGCTGCTCCGTCTGCGTCCCACTCGGCACGTCGACGGCGTATGGCATTGACCACCGGGGGCTGATCAAGGGGGACTCGGGCAGGTTTGACACGTTTCCGTTTGCTGAGCGCCTTGATCTCAGTCTCCGACAGCTCTTCCACGTCCACAGTCACGCGTGTTCCATTGACCATCACCACGCCCTTGTCTCTAGCAGAACTCATCGGACCGCGTCGCACGATCGCCAGTAAACGCTCGTCGGACGAAAACAGGGCGTCATGGGTAAAGGTTAGCCAGAGCCCTCCACCAAGTGACGATAGACGATGTCGCCGGAGAGCCGTCACAGAATAAGGAGGCGGGTCGATGACAATATCGAGAGATGATGCCCAGGTGTCCAAGTCGCATCGTATCTCACACTCGATAGTGTGAATATCCGTTGTTGTAGTAGTTGCTGCGGACTTGTTCGAAGTCGTGCCTTCCTCTACGCTTGCGCCCGTCTCAGCAGTTGCACTTGGCATTGACCCGCTGACCTCATTGAGCCCATTCAAACCACCTCTCCTACCCTCTGAACTCTCATAGGTAACCTTGAACAAGCCCTTCTCGTGATCGTATCGCGTCTCGAGTGCCCTCGCCCCAGCCAGCCTCGTCACAACAGGCGGCCCCCCACATTTGATCACGAAATCGCCAATGCCCGCAACGGCGCCCACCATCTGCGCTGGAATCGTGCTCGCCTTGTTGCTCCATCCCTTAGGGTCGGACTGCTCGAGCAGAGTGAGTTGGGTCGTGGATGGCGACAGGGCTTCAATGGCCCAGCCTTGTAAGTCCACTTGGGCTCGGATAAAGGAGGGGTCTGGAGGTGGAAGGGATGGGAAGATGTAGGGGTCGTCTGCGGAGAACAAAAACACATGGATCGTCGTTGGCGACTTGTAGACGGTCTTCAAAAGGACAGTATCTCGTCCGCTGTCAGATATCCCTCGTATCAGCCACCAGCATAGAATAGAAAGATGAAATTTTGAACATACAAAACAGGCCATGTGGGTTTCGTTTTGAAGTGCCAGAGCTCTGTGAGTTCGTTAACATCCTCGAGAAGAATCGCATCATCGTGTTGTTTGTCCCAGAATGCACGTGCTCCCGGAGATACGAGCACGCCATATAGATCCCAAAGTCCCAACCCAACAAAGGTGGCCTCCGCACGATACACCACAAGTGTCGGATCGATTGAATCGAGTTGGGTTACCGATACACCCCTTGTCTCCGTGGCTAAATCGACACGTCACTTCGAGTCCCCACGAGGTGATCGACACGGGACTCACTTCTTTTCCATTTAGCCTCCGGCTCCTGCAGTAGCGACGAGAAATAAATATAACTTCGCTTCACCCTGGACAGAATCGATTTTTCCGCAGTTGCTGATCTCTCCCCGACTTCTTTCACAAGATGCGGCCTTATTGGAAGCGCTCCACTCCCAATAGTCCCCACTGAGCTCACAGAAGACGACGTCTGGAAACTTGCATCAGCTACACTTGATGCATCTTGTAAGAGCTGTTGCTGGACTGCGGACAGGGAGCCGGGATCACGTTCTTCAACTATTTGAATAGTTTGGGGGAGACCATTGAGTCTAATCCCACTCGAAGGACCGGAAAGTTCGAGGACAACGCGGACTTTAAGGATAGAGTGCGTATCAGGGAGTAAAGAGTGCATGATGCGGAACACGGTTAATTCAAGTGGCTTAACTATGCCCCCTGGAGTGGGAGGTGGGGGCTTGCCACGTATGGCTGTTGCTGTCCAAGGGAGCTTCTCAAGTCTCTCTAACGATGCTTTGGTGGTAACTTGGATGTCCCAGCCTTCAGAGGCGGGAAGAAGAAATTCGATCGAGCGAGTGAGTCTTCTGTGCTCACGGAGTTCGTCGAGACTCTGGATGCTAGCGCTCTCCTCGCCACCGTCCTCTTCAAGGTGTACCAGATACTCGACCGTCAACGCCTGTCTATCGAGCTGAAACCTGACCCTTTCGACACCGACACCATATCCATAACCAACAAACATTGGAACTTTCGATCCACGCTTTTTAACAATCTTGTACAAGCCCAAGATCATGGTACAGAGCTGTTGACAGACAGTGGCTGTGGAACCGATGTTCCATACGGCGCGAAGGTCGTGTTGCCAGAAGCATGATATTCGGAGGCGTGGAAGAACAATCGAAAGACGTTTTCTGAGTACGTCGGGTGGAGAAGTGGATATCGGAGAGGAGGCTTGAATGTATTGGATACACCATGCAAACACTAAATCAAACGTGGAGGGTGTAAGGCAAAGAGATGGATTGAATAGGAGGACATACGTTCAACATGCGATCTGACGTAAGGGGGAGAAGGTCTAACATATGCCGGTTCATCAGGAGAACGAGGCAAGGACGTTGTGACATCTATGATCGTCGAAGCATCCTGGTGCAGTCTAGAAATCGTAACTGCGTCTCTTGGACTTTTTAGAGTGATTAAGTGCCCGTGTAGGGATATGAACTAGACAGAATACGTACTTGGCTGGCCAGCCTAGCGTAAATTGCGTCTTAGATATTCTCGTTCTATGGTCAAACATCTCAACAAGGTGAGCGCCCTCAACTGCAGGGTCCCACTCCTGTCTGAGCTCCGGTGTCGTGATGACGGCTTTCCAAGCATCGAGAAGGGCCGCTTCATCTGTGGCAGGCACGTCAAGAACCACTCGATACACATTCTCGCCAGACTTTGTCGTCTTGCGGTGGACGACGACATCCGTCAACTCGGGGAAGGATGATGACCTAGACCTTCCCTTTGGCGGTGTCGGGGTGTCGGAGGCAAGAGAGACATGTTTCCAATCACCAGAGTTGTACGAAGTGAGTAGCTGGCGAAAGTTGTTCTCTGCGGCACCAAGTGCGTCGGACCACGCGTGACGGAGCCTGTGGCAGCATTTATGACTGTGTCTGAGTCGTAGATGAGGACGGTTAAGTGAGGTACACACCTTATACCGTCTGACATGACTTATCCTGCACGCCTTGAACACCACTTTGACTTCAACAGCAACTGGAGGGGGAGTAAACCACGTGGCCCCTGATTCCTGATTAGGAATATCGCACCGACTCCCGGTTGATTGCAAGTCCATAACTTGAGAAACGATATATTCGGGAATACGTATCGAATAACTCTGCAATCTACAACAACAGTATGCGAATATTTTCAGAGCACATAGTATGACATCTCGGGGAATTCTGTGGGCCAAGAAATGAAGTACGGCTTTAGAAATCGTCATCACCGACCTCCATGGCGCCATCGTTGTAATGGACAGCGTACATGCATACATCGAGTCGGACGGCGAGCAGGAATCAAGTGAGGCGTCAAAACAATGCGTAGAACATGCTGCAGGATTCCGGTGGTAGAGGTCGTAAGAGCTAGGTTGGGAAAGACAAACAAATTGCGGGCGTTGCCTCATACTATAAAGGTGTCGAATGGCAATGGCTTTTTAACACCACGAACTGTGAGCCACTTTCTTATCCTTCTTGCCACTTCTCAAAGTTGGTTGTCGTCTCTGCCTGGAGTAGATGCAGAGAATAAACCTTGTTCCTCGACCGCCATTTGGCTTTATAACATCAACCACTATGAAATCCAGGTTCTTCTTCAGTGCCAGAGTGATCACAGCTTGATAAACGATTGTAGGGTTGCTAGCCTTTTCTGCCCGCCCTGGATGGACATTAGATATGGTTGAAGAGCTAGATTGAGAATGGGCTACCGTGGGAGTCGGGGATTGAGCCTACGGGAATCGGAACGTTCATCCGATAGCGCTTTTTGCAGTCATGACCGTCGAGCCGAGGAACGATGACCCTGATCAAAACGAAGTAGTACTTCCTCCAACACCGAGCCGCAGGTACGTTTAGAAGATGATCTAGCACGAGCGGCACTCCGAGTACCTCTTGCCAGTGACCGAATCTTAAGCATACAATCACATGTTGCATTTGGATATGTGGGTGGAAAGGCCGCAGTATTTCCCCTCCAATGCA
>QFEM01000432.1:0-12753 GCA_003316205.1 Boletus bicolor
AGACGCACCCGGCCCGTTTCCGTTGGATCTACAGGACCACAGGAAGAATTTTTGTCGGGATAGCTGGGGTCAGCAGCCTTGGCATGTGATTTACGCTGTAACGTCTGATGAGTTCCTGCATACAAACTTGGGTAACAACAGACCTTTGGTTTTTTAACAACGGGTTTAGCGACCGCTCGCTAAGATAATATGAGACAAACCACATCTGATCAGCTATCAAGGAAAAGGACTCACTCGTACACGCTGACCTGCAGCAATCCACGAAGGCCCCTCAGTTGTAGCATCCACTCCTGTTGGTGATTGGGGAGGTGATTGGTGATCGGCAGCCCGAGGCGAGTACTTGTTACTCCGGTTGAACCTTGTTTGTAGAATCAAGATTTTGCTCTTGACAGGAGTGAATGGGTAGTGCATCTGACGATTGTGGTACAACGAGGGATGCATCGAGTGGCGGTGCCTCGTCCTCGTAGGGATGGGCCGAGGATGGCGGGGATGGCGGCTGTCACAACAACGTCAACACGGGGGGAAAATGAGAATGTAGTGATCACCAACCTCATCATAATTGAACTCCAGGGCAGGCACACTTGACGGCACCTCGGCCTATGCTATCATGAGAACTCGCTTCAAGGGGGGAAGGAGGAACAGATGCATCGAGGATGTCACCATCGCTGTCCTCGTTGCGGCTCTCGGACTCGAGGGAACCAGGTTGCTCCTAGTGTACGTACACAATAGAGTCAGTGCAACTCTTTCCGTGACGGAAATGGCAAACACCTACCGGGGTTGAGTGAAGTGGATTGCTGGCATCGTCGCCCGGTGTCGAAGGTTGCTCGTATGCTCGGGAGTAGATGCCTAACATAGTGTGTCAATGTCGGAAACGGAATAGGACTAATCCGACATGCGAACACTGTGAATGGACAAATGCTTACATTAAAGGGACCATACAAGTCCGGGAATATACTGCCGAGGTTACGGATGACGACTTTCCCGTCAACTTGTCCAGTCGCAAGATAGCTGCTATCTGTGGAGATGGCAATCGAGGATATCCAGGTCCCCTTGTTGTCATCGATGACAGGACCAATGTTGGAGAGAGTCGATGTATCCAGGAAAAATGTGGAATCGTCAGTGATATAGCGCTAAACTTGCTGTGGGCCGCTAGAGCGATAGATCTGACTTCGCCGCCATGATCAACAGTGTGCAATTCAGCAATCTCAGGCCCCATGGACGCGTCGAAAGACACGATTTTCTTGTCGTGATACTGCAAAAATTTTGCTGACCATTGTTGGACCACGTAAGTGGTGTGCCGCTTTGCGTAGGGGAGTCGGGGTGTGACTCGAGTGATGGTGATGACCATCGAAAATGATTCCATAAACAGGACCGTCGCGTTTGAGCGGGCCGACGAGTCTCTCCGCTGTTGTGAGCATTCAACGCAATCATACCACGGAACTGCGACGTACTGGTCTCTGTTGACGACATCCTCACCGATGGCATACAGTCGTTGGTTTCGAGGGATGAAAAGGCGAGGTGTTTCGGTTTACTCGGGGTACACAAAGTTGCTTTGCAAACACGTTTCTTACATCCTCATTCTTGCGCCTTGTGTCTTTGGTGCTTATTCTAATTTCTTGGATCTCAGCCAGGCGACCTCGTTGCGACGGCCAAGCAAGCACTCAGCATCCGCGAAACCTTCCCTCGTTGTCAAGGGTCCTCTTACCCTGCGACCTGCAACTACTCTTCATACCTTGGCTGTAGGACCTGGTTCACTGTCAACTTAAATGGCTATAGTGAGTACCGTAGACATCCGACAACCCCAGTCCGCGTTGACTTTGCGCAAAGTATACGACAAGGACCAGATGGCGTCTGATTTCGTGAGTTTTGGCCGCTTTCTCTCCATGGTCGAATACTCATGCATCTGCTTCATGGAGAACCTTGTCAAACTGTTCCCTGACCTTGCAACTTGTCCATTACACCTCATGGGTGAGAGCTACGCCGGAATGTATATTGTGAGTACCACATCGCTTCAAGAAGGTTTACGCCTGCAACATCCCCTCAGCCTTACATTACTAAAGCCTACTTTGAAATGGAAAAACCTCCTGTCTACCTTGCGAGAATCGCCATGGGCGATGGGTCAATAGCGTCTGGGGAGACGTTTGAGCTTTTATCTGTGGTCAATGTTTTGGAAACCTAGCCGCAAATTATCGGATATGATACCAATGTCTTGGAGTACTTTCGCGAAAGTGCGTGGAAACGGATGCAATGATGTGGAAGTGTTGATCTGTTCGTTAGGACTTCTCTCTGTGGTTACGACCTCACCCTCTAGTATCCTCAACCTGAGCCCTTCCCAACCCTGACTTTCATCTCTGGCAATAACCTTGTTTCCTCTGGCGCATCTTCTGGGAGATACAAAGCGAAATTTACAAAACAAGAGTTCATACTAGAAGCTCAGAATCGATTCGCCGCTAAGCTCACCGAATGAGATGCTGCCCTTTCAAAACGTGAGAGAATCTGTGCACGCGAAACATGGAAGTGTGGCCTCACCGATCGCGCTAACGGAACTATCGATTCTTGGTATGGTTGTGATCTGCACGACGAGATGCTTGATTTCGCCGTCAACTTCATATTCCCTTGGTGTATGACGTTCTTGTTGCGATACTCTGGTCATTTCCTGATCGCAGATTTGTATTATAGCTTTGAATCAGAGCTCGGGGGGCACGTTCGATGTCTACAACGTGGGTGCTCTGCTGCTAAACATTTGTGTATACTCAAGAAAGACTAGGCCGATGGTGTTCTTAACTGACCTTGCGACGAATGCAACAGCGCACAATATGACAATAATTATACTTTCTGGAAATGTCGATTCTCCGATCCCCCATCTCGGTTCTCAAGGTAGTTTGTCCATCGTGCTCATTGGGCTGTGGCTAATGCGTCCCTATAGTAACCATTCAAGTGCGATTTCAGCAAAGACCCTGTGTAATCATGGCACTCATGTAGTATTCCATTTCATAGAACACACCGTTTGGTGGTATCCGGGGCTTCACTCGCGAGCCGGGGACGTCATGGTACAATGACGAAGGCGAATTTGCGGGTATTATCCACCAAGAACGTGGCTGGATGTACGCCCTCGTTGTACACGCAGGACATCTTGTCAGTTACACACCAACCCTGTCTCTGTCAGCGACGATTATTTCTATTGTCTTACACGCTCTAATACTCTATGTAGGCTATCATGCTCGTTCGGGAGTTCATCTTTGGCAACAACTAAACAGGATTCGTCACCAGCATCAGTCGTGACATTCTTGTAATTGTCCCCCAATCCCATCCACTCATCGTCCCTTTAGACGGCTACAGTTCCTGGAAGGGCTGTTCAAGCATATAGATCGCACACGTCAGGTGTCAGCGCACGTCACTGTGGCTGCAACGGAATCGCATGAACCGACCTATACCTCACGTCCTATCGCAAGCATCAGCACCAGAATTCCAATCTCGCACGACAAAGAACGCACACGAGGACGCAGCAATGCCTCGGTCACATTGAGCGGTGCCCCCGTCGGCTGTCTCGTACTCCAAAAGATTTCAGCCGAGGAGACGTAAAGGGACGCAACTCCAAGAACGAGCGGGTATTGGGATTCGGTCAGGTTGGTGAACAGATCAGCCGTGTATGACTAGCGGTAGGGTAAGCCTCGAGGCCATGGTAATGCACAGATGACTGCCAAAGAAATGGCCCACCTCGGACTACGTCTTGAAGGGATCGCATCACGAGTTTCTATTACCATAGCACCAACGGCATCACCCCCCCTCGTCGCATTCGATATGCAAGAGAACAACTCACCCAGTCGGGTCTTCTCTCAGCCACTCACCTGCACCACAGTCCTATCGGGCATAAGAATCTGGAGCAGGGGCATCAAAAAGAAGCACGCGCACGAGATAAAAGTAGTTGGAAGGTAGACTCGTTGGCGTAAGTTACCCGGAGAGAGGCGTCGAAACAGGCGACGTAGTCGGGTAGCACGCCCCGATGATGGCTGTAGCGCCCCAGTCCCAAGGACGTGTTGATGTGGGTAGACGGTCTTGGAACTTACGATTGCGAAGCGACGTCGGGGTGAGTTGTCTTGTCGCTAGTCCCGCCTAAAAGATGCATTCCATCAGGATGGAACGCAACTACCCGCACCCAACCAGAGTGACCGGAGTGAGGGCGTCAACTTGTCTTTTGATGTGTCGTTTGATGTGAATGCCGACGCTCTGGAAAAAGCGATGAAGGCGTATTGTTGAATATGATATACGATGGACAACCCAATCTATACAAGCATGCTGGTCATCATGCATCATACCCGATTTCCGCCATGGGTCTGGTCTGTCGTTGTTCACGGTTCTGATGCGGAGTAACTGTTGCTTTGACCACTGTGTTTCTCGTTCACTCTTTCCAGCTTAACTAGTGATGATCTATTACACGCATCCGTCGTTTTTTATGCACGTCATTACTTATGTGTTCTGGTCGCTCTATGGTCATCTTTCGTTACTTGTCCGTGTCTTGAAGATTGGCCGCCGGCTCGACACTGGAGCGAGATAAGTAGCACTAATGTGTATCGAACGTCACAGCATTGGACAGAACACTTCGAACTGCGATAATGGACTATGACCAAAGTTGACTCTCCTCTGTTTTATGAGCGGTGAACTGCGTAAACCTTGGCTTCCCATATGAATGACGATGGCGGTCGAGCGAGCTATCTCCCGTGTCAATGTGGTCGACCCGGGTCGACTGGTGTGAGGCCCTGGCTTCCTCACGCATAGCACCTGAAAGCTCTCCATGTTCTCCAAAGCGAGGTATCAAGCGAGGAAGTTCCTCATGACAGATCCTTGCCACTGATAGGCTTGGCAGGCGATTTACGCTGCAACATCTGATGAGTCCCTGCATACAAACTCGAGGAACAACGAACCTTTGGTTTTTTACAACTGGTTTCGCGACTGCTCGCTAAGATGGTAGATTAGGCAAGCTGCATCGGATCGTCTATCAAGGAAGAGCACTCACTCGCACACGTTGACCCGCAGCGATCCACGAAGGTCCCTCGCTCGTATCTTCCACTCCTGCTGGTGACCGGGAAAGGGATTGATGACTGGCAGGCCGAGGCGGCCTTCTGGGAACCTGCTCGGGCTTACGCGAAGACGAACCCTTGTTACCCCTACTGAACCTTGTTTGTAGCCACCCCTTGAACCCTTCGTATGGCTTGCCAGTGTCGAGGTTGTGTGCTGGATGGGCCACGGGAGGTGGATCTGACGACAGTGGTACGACATGGGATGCACCAAGCGGCGGTGCCTCATCTTCGTGGGGATGGGCCGAGGATGCTGGTGATGGCAGCTGTAGCAGCGTCAACACGGAAAATAAGAATGTAGTGATCACCAACCTCATCAAAGTCGAATTGTGGAGCGGACGTGCCAGACGGCACCTCGACCTATGCAATCGTGAGAGCTTGCCTTGAGGGAACGAACAGATACCTCAAAGAGATCACCTTCACCGTCCTCGTTGCGACTCTCGGACTCGAGCGAAGTGGGTTTCTTAGGTTGTTCCTGGTGTATGTACACAATGCAGTCAGCACTACCCCTTTCGTAACGGAAATGGCCAACTCCTACTGGGGTAGAGTGAGGTGGATTGTTGTCACGGTCGCCTGCTGTCGAAGGCTGCTCGTCCGGTTGTGTTTGCTTGCGAGCAGATGCCTAACGTAGTGTATCGATGTCGGACACGGAATGGGACTTGTCCAACATGCCAACACTGTGAATAGACGAATGCTTACATTGAAGGGACATTTTCCCGTCCAGTTGTCCAGGAACGAGATAGAACGCGACGCGTAGGTTATAGCGATGGATTTTCCGTTGGCTGCTAGAGTGATAGGTGTGATTTCGTTGCCATTAGGAACCCGCGATTCAGTAATCTCAGACCCCGTGGACGCGTCAAAAGACTTGACTTTCATGTCCTTACATGCAGCAAAAAGTTGTTGACCATCGCTGAACCATGCAAGTGGTGTACTTGGGTAATCGAATGGGGGCATGGCGGTCTTGATTGTGGTGAGCTCGTCTCCGTTGCGACTGCCTAAAATGCGGATGACAGAGCCACGATGGCTGGTAGTAGCGATCTGCTCGCCACTCGGGGAGAATCTCATTCCGGCGACAGAATTTTCATGTTTGAGTGGGCCGACGAGTCTCTCCCCGCTTGCGAGGCCACAGACGCTCACTGTCCTGTCATCTGATCCAGTCCCGGTGGCAAACCTGGTCGAATCCGGGGAGACGTCGACGACAGCCACATAATTTCTGCCCTCTCACGTTGACGACCTTTTCACACATCTCTCCATCCCACACACTTGCCCCCCGCGAGGTCCCGCACACAACCCATTTGCGATCCCTCGACACAGAAATGGCCTTCAATTCCATTCTCGTCTGCTTCTTGACTATCTTCAAGTCGCCACCGTAGAATCCCATCGTTATTACCGCCCCAAAGGTTAGTCGGCGTCCTGGACAAAGAACCGGATAAACTCTCCCTCTAACCGCATAGTACCTACCCCCCATCCGGGAATGTGAACTTCCCACATCGTCTATCGTGGTCTTCTGACCTCCTCACCTCCTCAAAGGTAAAGTACTGCTGAGACATCGGGGTCGCTGTTAGCAGCTTCGCAAACCCGAATGAATACCGCCCCTCTCACACTTTCTCTACAGCCTGAAATAAGTGCTCGACAACGTGGGGGTGCAGGTGAAGGTGAAGGTGAAGGTGCGCTCGCCTGGGTATCCAGAGCCTCCACCACGTCCCTTTTTTCGAACCTCCTATACGTGGACGGTTAAATGCTACAGGTCTCGTGGCTGAATGGGAGAGATGGCATCTCAAGCGGGCCGACCGAGGAACAGAACGATACGACCTGCAAGGGGGGAGGGGGGAAGGATTCAGAACGAGACAGAGGAACGACCAACGTCAATGTTACAGTCGTCCGTCGACGTCTGACGCTCTACACATGTACCCCCAGCCCACTGGTACAACCGAAGTCAGCATTTCATCCGTCAAGGAGGTGTAGGTGCGACGAAGATTCTCAACGTCGAGTTTCTCGGTTGTGTTTCCGTGCGATCATTTGGGTGCACGAGATGTCTTGCATGACATGTTGCACGGCAAGTCCGTCGACTGGCTTGACGAGCTCAATCTGTTAGCGGACAACGATATGTAGAGGCAGGGAGATGACTGTTCCATACCAGAAGGAAGAATCATCCACCCAGGGTAAGCAACATTGCGTGACGTGACAACAATAGGAAGATCAGGACGACGGAGGATGAATCGCAACCAGATGAATGGAATGGGCGTGTCAGGGGATTATTGGGAATGATAGAAATGATAATAAGGTAGAGCGTGAAACCGATGACTGCTGGTAAAACCAGTGTATCCACCAACTCCAGTCCAACGACAAACTGCATCGAGAATCAGAACACACTACGGAGATCACCGACAAGGCGATGCCGGAACAGTCGATCCGACGATGACTCCGTTGGCATTCATTACGTCCTCAAAACCGTCGAGCAAAGATCCCAGTACGGGCCTATCAGGACTGCTATTAATGCTGCGAGGTGACACAAGGTCAAAGAGCTACATGGTCAATGTGTCCCATCTTGTGTATGTGAGCGAGAACACAACATCCACGCGATCCATGCAGGAAACCTGACTGAAAGGGTAGCATCGCCTGATTCATCGTGATGCTGATTCGTAGTTATGAGTCTAATAATTTAAGTTAAAGGAAAGTAACACGCACAGTTACGTGGACCCTCCCTGAGTTTGGAGATGGATTGTCCGCTTGTTGAACCTAATAGGACGTGAGCTGTCTTGACGAGTTCTACCACGACCAGAAGAAGACGCACTGAGCCCCCTTTTGTTCTCACAACCGAGGGTTGAGATGGATGGTTCCCTTTTCGTGCCTAATAGAATGTGAGGTGTCGTGACGAGTTGTACCGTGACCAGAAAAAACATACTGCACTGGCTTCCTTTGGGTCTGCTGGACCTTGTCTGCTGTGGGAAGCATCCTTGTTCGGATACTTGGGAGCAGGAGTCTTGGCACGTGATTTACGCTGTAACGTCCGATGAGTCACTGCATGCAAACTAAACGTCCAGCGAACCTTTGGTCTTTGAAACGCTGTCGCGACTGTTCGCTAGGATGATACATTAGACATTGCATTCGATCGTCTATAGGGGAAGAAGCACTTACCGGCCTACCTCGACCTGCAGCCATCCATGAATGTCCCCCATCCACCCTCACTTGTGAGCGGGATGGTGATCGATGGTCGGTAGGCTCGCACGATTTCCTGGAAGGTCGATCGGGCTTGTGTAAAGGTAAATCCTTGTTATTCTTCCTCTTTTGCCACCTTTTAAATACTGAACGGCCATGATGTGGCTCAGCAGTGTCGAGGTTTTCCTCTGGATGTACCTCCGGAAGGGACGTCGTTGGTGGAGAATTTGATGACGGTGGTGGGACATGGGATGAGTCAACCACCAGTAACTCATTCTCCCGGGGAAGGGAAGAGGAGGCTGGGGACGGTGGCTCGAGACGCGTCAGCACAGAAGTAAGAAAATAACGTAGTTATCACCAACCTCGTCATAATCGAACTCGGGACCGGGTGTACTTGACGGCACCTCGACCTATGCCATCGTGAGAACTCAATTTGAAGGGGGGAACGAAAAATTCATACGTCAAGGAGATCAATGTCACTGTCATTACTGCGGGTCTCACCTTCAAGTGGACTGGATTTCCCATGATCTTCCTGTTGTACATAATATAAGCGCAGCTGTTTCGATAATAGAAAGACAATCCTACCGATGTGGCACCAGGTGGCTCGTTGTCTCGATGTACATCCTCGCGACTAGATACCTATATAGTTTGTCAATGTGGGAGACAGATGGAGCTCATCTGATATGCCGGGGCTACAAAGGTACAAATACTTACATTGGTAGGACCATGACCGTACAAGTGCGGGAAAATATTGCTGAGAAGACGGATAATAATTTTCCCGTCATCTCGTCCAATTGCAAAGTGACTACTATCTGGAGAGATGGCAATAGACCGCATCCCTTTGCTGTCCTCGATGACAGGACCGATCCGAGAGAGAGTCGATATGTCCAGGAATGAGATTGACTGCGCTTCCAAGGTAACAATGAATTTTCCATTGACAGTGAGAGCAAGAGAGTGGACACGACTGTCGCCGTCACTGAGAATCGGCGATTCGGCAAGCTGGGACCCAGTGGAGACATCAAAAGACCTGATTTTGTTGTCGCGGGAAGTGGCGAAAATCCGCTGACCATCGGTTAACCATGCAAGCGGAGTGACCGGGCTCAACGAGGGCATGGCAGTCGTGATTCTTCTGAGCTCGTTCCCGTTATGACTGTTGAAGATGCAGATCGAGCCATTCTCGCAGGCAGTGGCGATGTGGTCGCCGTTAGGGGAGAAATTGACTCCATTGACGATATCGTCATGTTGGAGCGGGCCAACGAGTCGCTGCCCCGTTGTGATTCTCCAGATGCTTGCCGTGTAGTAACCAGTGACACTGATCCCAGTCCCCGTCGCAAACCTGGTCGAATCGGCAGAGATGTCGACCGCATACACCGAGGTTGTGTTCTCCACACGGACGACCCTTTCATGCATCTCCGCGTCCCACACGTTTGCCCCCGCCTGAGTCCCACACACTATCCACTTATTATCTCTCGACACAGAAATAGCGACCGCCGTTCCCGTCTGCCTTCCGACCTCTCGACCATCGGCAAGTCGCCATCGTCGAATACCATCGTCACTCCCACCCAAAAGGTGCTTTCCGTCATGCTCGAATGCGACTACAGACACCCGTTTAGCGCGACCGGCGTCAAGTACTATTGTTTGATCTTACTGAATCCTCAGTATTGTTCAACCACTCCTTAGAACTGATACACACCGGTATTCATCGACGACATCTTCAGCAATGGAACACGATCTTCAGGGTAGAACCTCAAGCTTTCAAGGTTGAACAAGGCGTTTCGGTTTACTCGTGGTCTGCAAAGTTACTCTATCAACGTGGTTCCTTGTTCTCAATATGGTCTCGTGTCTTCAGCGCTTATTCTTACTCAGCTTACGGTGACCTTGTTGCGACGACTAGGCAAGCAGTCAACATTGGCGAAACCGTTCGCCTTTCTCCAGGTGAATGTTTCCCATGAAATGGGATACAAATGTACACCTGCGCGTTCTCGCGCTTCCTCCTAGGCCGTATCTCCCGCAGTACGGGACAGGCCGAGGTGGTCCTTCCGGCCGTCGACAATGAATCGTCATCGGACATAATCTCCTCTACGATGAACGTTCGCCGTGGCCGTTTGCGTTCAAGGACCAAGGATATGGTTTACCTCTGAAAAAAAGTCACTTGGCTTGAAGGTGGCAGTATAGCTGGCGACGGAAGGCCGAGAAGGATACGCAGGAGGTGGACGAAGAAGAGGTGCCCGGTGAAGAGCAGCGCACGCTTCTTAATGACCCTTGACTCAAAAAACTCTTTGAAAATCCTGATTTCGTGGTGGGTGAGACGAGAAGGGAGTACACTGTCCTCGATTCCTCTTCCGTTGCACTGCAGAACGCAAATTCATACCGGGGGAAGACGACTGTGGAGGAAAACGGGCTATTTCTCAAACGCATTCCCAAGGATTCACACCACTGATTGCGCTCAGTATAGTCGAGTGATGAGGGCGAGCTGGGATGTCTGGAAAAACACCGGATTCAGAGTATGACTCAAGGCCAAAAAAGAACACGGTCTGCGGGGCGTACGCCTCTATCCCGTCAGACATGTTGAGCTCACGTTGTTTTCGAGACGACAGTGCTTTGATGAACTCTCAAGCGAGAGAGCATGGAGGTGCGCATGCCCAAATCTACACCCGTTCCACCGCGGTGCCGTTGACGCATGGTCATGGTTCCGTCCCAAATGTTCACAGTCGGTCGCTCTAGCAAGTTTGTTCGGGCCCTCGTGCATCTCTTTCATCTCAGAGGGGCTGTGTCACGACGCAGCAGCGATGGCTGGCGCCGCTGCCAACCAAACTACTTACAGGTGGTCGTTCGCTAGCAAGGGCTCCAAGCCTTTTAAAGCGATCTCAAGCGGGAGCGAGATCGTGCAGAGGTAACAGACCAGCTGGAAGACATGGTGGGACCGAAAGGAAGGGGTCGGGAGTGGATGTTGGAGAAGATTTAGAGGAAACGTACGCAGAGAGAGAACGGTCGTGTGTTTCGGGAAAACGGGGACGACGGGTATAAAGCGGACGAGTCGACGTTGCCGGGTGGGGGCGATGGTTTTAGAGGCCAGTATGTGTTCTGTTTCTCATCAAGTTTTGTTACTGACGTCTATGGATGCATAGCACGACGGGATGATGGATATGTTCCAACAACTTGCTAAACAACGGTTTGGATAGTCTTACATTCGTTGTACATGCCTCTGTGAGTACATGTTCATGCGATCATCATACATTGATAATACACGACCCATCACCTACATCATGTTCCATCTGTGTACGCGTCATGCGGTGTCAAGGCTGAGCGCTGAGCATCTTTTAGCTAACAGTGGCAGATAGACATGCCATGCACTCTTCTCCAGAGGCGTGCGTAGTGGAAGCAGTGTGACGTTGGTGCCCATCTGATATGCCACTTGGACGAGGTGTAAACCCGTGTCCTGACGCACATCTTCGTCTCAGTTAACATTCGTTAGGTTGCAACACCTCTAATCAATTTGACGCTATCCTCCAATCCCAACCTCCGTATGTAGACTTCCTCAATGACCGTAAGTGAATATGCTGCGTGGCGACACGAACTCGAAGAACTACTCGATGTCCACATACACATGATTCAGTGCATCGTTACTTGGATCAGTACTGTCCATCCCATCGTGTGTACCTGACTGAAAACACAACCATGTGGGAAACGTGAACGAAAGGGTAGCATTTCTTGATTCTTCGTAATGGTGATCCACTGTAAGTCTAAGAATTAAGTTAAATGAAGGTTGCGAGGTGACACAAACTCAAAGAACTACATGGCCGATATCCACACACTCATGATTCAACATACTATCTATATGTATATGTATTGTAGAAAATCACCTAGATCAATGTGTCCCATCTTGCGTACGTGAGCGTAAACACAACATCCGTGCGATCCACGCGGGAAACCTGATCAACAGCGTAGCATCGCCGGATTCTTCGTAATGCTGATCCGCTGTAAGTCTAACAGTGTAAGTTAAATGAAGGTAACACGCACCGTTAGTTGGAACCTCCCGGCTGAGGGTTCAGATGGACTGGTCGGTTGCTGTTCCTAATGGGACGTGAGCTGTCTTGACGACCACGACCATAAAGAGACGTACTGGGGCCCCTTCCGCCCCCGCGGCCGAAGGTTGAGATGGATGGTTCCCTTGTTGCGCCTAATAGGATGTGAGGTGTCGTGACGAGTTCCACCGTGACCAGAAGAGACATACTGCACTCGCTCCCTTTGGGTCTGCCGGAGTTTGTCCGCTGCGCGAGGTGTCCGTGTTCGGATGCTTGGGAACAGAAGCCTTGGCGGGCGGTTTCCGCTGTAACATGTCATGAGTCCATATATGCAAATTCGAGGAACAACGTACCTGTGATTTCACGAGGGATTTTGCAACCGCTCGCTAGAACGATATGTTAAGTAGACGCACCGCATCCACTCGTCGACCAAAGAAGAGGACTCACTCGTTTACGTTTACCTGCCGCCATCCACGAAGGTCCCCCATCCACTC
>QFEM01000441.1:0-34245 GCA_003316205.1 Boletus bicolor
ACCAAACGTCTGATTCAGATCTGCTGCCAGGTGTCGTTCGCCAGTCCTACAGTGAATGGGCAGAGTGCCTGCGGGACTCTCGCAGTCCGATGCAATCCAAGGAAATCTGATCTTTCCGGATATCTCGGGGAGCTCGCGCCGTTTCGCCGATGGGCTACTCGACATGGTAGTAACTCAAAGAGGTTGTGAAGGAAGAGGAAGGAAGATGCGGTTGGGCGTCGTTGATCCAGACTGGGTATAATGTCCGGGATCTGGCAGTCCGGATTTAAATCAGACCAGTCCTTAGAGAGACCTGCTCAGAAATCATGAGTTAGTTATCAAGGATAGGCAACACAAACTCGACTTGGTCTTGCATGCTTTTACGCCACTGGGTCAGGGTGACACGATGGATGGTACAGCAGGGTAGAGGGAATTGTATAGCGGCTTTCGGGATGATTGTACAGGACAAGAGGCATACAACCGGACAAGATAATAATACTAGACTGAATGCCAAGGCAAATTTGAGGATTTTACCATATTTGTGTTGCAGGGGGGAGGTAATCTGCGGGGAGAAGGAAGGCGTTCATGCCTTGCTGCGAGAATGTGCTACCACCTAAGCTTTGGTCAGATATCCAGACTGGCAGCTGTTCGTTGGAAGTCATTTCGAATCCCCTCCAGATGCTGTCCACATCGGTAACATGGTGGGGCATTGTCCCCATCTGCATCTGAGGAATCGCATCGGGGCTTGCGAGCGACGGATCATATGTAGGCGAGAACGGTTCGTGGTTCATCACACCTAGCTGCTGCTGATCAATCGTCTGTGTCGTACGTTGAGGTTCACGTGAGATCTTCGGGGAATGTGCGGTAGATGCGGCTCTCCGTTTCTGTCCTCTCTTCAGCATAAGCTGGAGTGTCAGAGCATACCGCTTCCCAGGGACTGGGTTGATAATGTCAGAAAAGTACACGGGTGCGACTCAGGGCTTACTTTGAGACATCAAAGCTGCCACTCGTTCAACTTGCGATCGAATGTCCTGCACGTCGCAATCATTCGGGCTAAAGGAGAAAATCATACATATCCGAACCGAGCTGAGACTGGTGATACTTACAATAGGCGGGACAGTCTCAGAAGAAAAGAGGCAGCGAATGTGGCAGTAGCATGCGTGTAGTGGACGGCTACCAAAGTGTCAACCACATGTTGCGAACATGGAGAAAAGGTCGACTCACCGTATTTCATGCCCTCGCTGTACGATGGGGAATTGGCAGTGATGTCCATGCCCTGGCGCGCGATTTGAATGGAGCGAATGGCAAGATCCCTCTGCACTTTCGGCATCTTCTGCACATCTTCCGGACCATTGATACCTCGCAACGCTGTTGCATTATGAAACAATTCGGCATGAAATTGTTGGATTTGCAGGCTTTGACGATAAAAGGCTAATGGCTGCATTTTGGTAACCACCTACCAACCAAGGATCGCGACTCACCCGCATCTTCATACTTTCGGGAGAAGGCCTGGTCCCATGTCTTGTACCAGTTTTGAAATTCCGAATCGGCTTGTTGGAGGACGCCAAACGTAACTTCATCCACGGGGCGGTCAAAGGGTGAAAGTTTGTTGTGGACACTCTCTCGAATTGCCATGAGCTCCACAGTGGAGACAAGACGCATATCATCCTCGATTGCGAGGGGATGCTGTAAAAGTAAACGACACTGCCAGATACTCTCATCGTCCTTTAGAATGGCAGGACGACCAGTGCCGTAGGACAACCTGAAACATTGTTTATGAACACACCACTGATGTATATGACGACTACTTACTGGTGCTCGAAAAGGTATAAACAAAACCATGTACGGGAACCGATGACTAGATCGTGGTCTTCGGACCCATCCGTGCCTTTAGTCTTGTTCTGCATCCGCCGAAGCAACTTTGGCCATGCTTTATGTAATGCTGTCAGATCCCATGAGACCAACACCGGAAGATGCTGAAAGAATAAGCTGACAAAGTTCCATTGCCATCCGTACAGCATGACCCCCACTTAGCCACCCATTGTCAGACCAACCTGATACGAGAACTATAAGAACACAGTAAGACCACCGACAAACATTCGATGTAATAAAACGCTCACTCATAGCCTGAATCGCTTCTACTCGGGTCACGGTGGAGAAGAGAGTAGCCCGGGATATGTTCTGGACCGCATCCAAACATCGGATGTATGTTTCGCTTGGTGTTCCTGCGAAAAGATGGTGAAGAGACTCGATGCATGGAAGATAAACTGACCTCCTCCATCACGCACGCGGGCTCCAACCATACAAATAGCATCTACTGCAAACGGAGAACGGTGGTGAAGGGCGTCAAAAGTATCGACCCGAGAGTCGAAAACGGGCAAGAATGTAGAGCAACCAACATAAAATCTACCAAGAAGGGTTAGTTGTAACGCAAATCAGGCAAGTACACTATTACATTCGGAACAACTCGCGAGCCTCGTGCTCGGGTACAAGGTTCTGCGTAACCACTGGGCCGAGTCATGTTGAGCTTGAAGATAATCAAGCTCAAGATCACTCACCGTCGGGAAATATCATACCACGCGGAATCTTGTGACGAATCTTCCTCCTTTTGGTTGGTCGACTGTGTCGCTCGGGGGAAGGAGTTCTGGTCCTGCTCTGGGGTTCGCTGCTCGCTTCTCCGCTCTCCTTGAGGGGACAT
Source organism: Boletus bicolor (assembly GCA_003316205.1). Classification (NCBI taxonomy): domain Eukaryota; kingdom Fungi; phylum Basidiomycota; class Agaricomycetes; order Boletales; family Boletaceae; genus Boletus; species Boletus bicolor. The sequence continues at coordinate 2,678 of QFEM01000441.1, forward strand.
GATGGGATTGTAAGGGACAAATTCAGGGTAACTAGCACTAACCTTGGCAGCCCTCTCGATTGCAACGTCGGCCAAGCCTCGCAAGACCTCCCAAGGTGCGACTAGGCCTGAAGCAGGCAATTCCCCATTGTCGTCGTCGTCGACTTCAGACGAATCGGAGGTGGTGATATCGGATGAGCGCTTTGGACCGGTAGGTGCAGATACGTGGTAGTTCCTGCTGCCGTGGGAGCGTTGGGAATTATCGAGATAAGGTAGAGCAGAAGGACCTTGAACAGTGCCAATTGCGCCGATACTTGAAAAGGGAGGAAGGACCGCTCCTGAAGAAGGAGTAAAAGGAAACGGTTGACCGCCGGTAGGATTGGTGTATGATGATGTCGGAGGCTGTGGGGAGTGGAAGCCACCGGCCGTCGGCTGGCCGTGTGGAGTAAGGGGACCTTGAGATGTGGGGGGACGAGGGTCTCGAGATGGGGCGCTGAGGATGGGTGGGATGGATGGATGGTACGCTGTCGGAGTTGACGGGCCGCGGTGCATGCTGGGATCGCCGATATGTGAGCCGTTTGCGGGTGCGGAGAGAGGTGGTGACCCCATGGAAGGAATGGTAGGTGAGTGGGTGTAATGACCCTGTGAGAACGTCGAGGGGGAGCGATGGGTGAGAGGGGCGGTGCCACGCAAATGAGCGACGATTTCGAGAAGTGTGTTCTGGATTGTAGCCTGAGTGACCCTGATGTCGGCGACGTGGGCCTCAAGACTGCGGATTCGCCTGGGAGGGGGATAAGTGTTGGTAAGTGGGGCTGGAGGGACTTACTCCAATCCAGCTTCGCCGGTGAGGGTTGCCTCTCTGGAGGGCTTTTCGAAGAGACACTCTAAACCGGCATGACGGCAACGACGACAGGGGGGGTTGTCTGCACCCTCGCAGCGCATTTTCTGTTTCCGACATGCATTCTGTATCGGAAGAGGGTCAGCATGTGGGGGGAAGGTAGGGGGGGGATGATAGCTACGCAGGCGCCTTTGGGGAGGTCAGCGAGGGTGGAAGAGGAGGAGGAATGTGGACATACGGGGAACGCGGTTGAGGGTCTTTACTATGGGTTTGATGTCTGATTTTAGAAGGGACTTGTTTGGATCTGAGGAGGTATCTTCCATCTTCTTGACTGGATTTGAGCGGGGGGAATCCATGGAGGAGGAAAGGGAGGGAGGGATGTGACTTTGGGTTTGGCGGACCGCAGATAAGGTGGAGAACGTTCAAAGGCAAACAGAGGTCAATAACTTTCCTTGTACGTGGCTGATCGACGCGAAACATTCTACTTCCGATCACGTGTACTCTCCATGTTCATCTCCCTCATCTCCCACCTCCTCTGGTACGTTTCGCCCCATCCTGCCCATCCCCATCTCACCCCTTGCACCGCAGCGCCTGGTTTGCATTCGTGCTGCCATGCTACTCGACATACAAGGCCTTGGCACATTCTGCCCCCGCTGACACCCTCCGCCCACTCGCAGTCTATTGGGCTGTCATCGGTGCCTTCACTGCTTTCGAGCAAACATTTGGTCTTTTCCTGTCCTGGTCGGTCCTTCCCTCTCTTCCATCCCCCGCATGTCCTAAACACACCCCAGGCTTCCCTTTTACTGGGAGCTGAGAACCATTTTCTTGCTGTACCTCTCCCTTCCACAGACTCAGGTTCGTCCTCTTTACATACCCCACCCTTCCCTCTTCACACCGCCCCTCTAGGGCTCTGCCTACGTCTACGAAACGTTCATGGAGCCATGGTACTTAAAGAACGAAGCCGACCTCGATGCTGCCATGGCTTCCGCACAAACTAATGCTATTGCCTTTTGTCGGACTCGCATCGCCGCCCTCGTCGACCTTTTCTGGAGTTTCGTGAACAAGACCCCCGGCTCTGCACAGTCCGGAGACGCACACAAGCCCTTCGCTACCCCCGTCGACCAACTCAGAGGTTTCTGGACTGCCTACGGGCCCTCGGCCGTGGCCGCATTCGCTCCCAGGGACACAAGTGGTAGCAGTTCACACGAGGTCCACAAACCATATTCGGCCAACTGAGATACCCACGGACCTTATATTCGTTGCATCAACTATTTTTACCAGTCTCTCGGACGATTTATCTCAGACATATGTATCAGAGATTCAAAACCAGATGGCTAGTGACTAAGCTATGAATCAAGTCGGTGCCTCTTGAATGCACTCTCGACATCGTTCGAGGTGTACTCCATGGATATACTGCTGTCAGCATAGCACTGTGATATCCGCGCACTGAAGCTCTCCGTCATCCTTTGTAGCTCTTCTTCGCATGCCTTCCATGCTCCGACCATCACCGTACCCGCCGCGATTCCGCTGTTTTCTTCTCTCGTGCTCTTCTCTTCCGCTTCCGTAAAGTGCTTCTCCACTCGTCGGAAGAGTACGTCAATGTGCTTGCGTACATCCTTGCCATCAAAATCCTTCAGCACCTTCTTCAAGGACGACTTGCTATAATTGGAGTTCTTCTGAACTTCGCTTGGCGCTGTGGTCTTCAACACTCTCTCCAGACCCTCAAAGAATTCCTGTAAAATAGTCGTTAGCTCATGTGCTGCACATGGCAATGGCACACGCACGATCAATTTGGCGAATGGTCTCCTGAGTACGATCTTGACATATGCAGCCAAGTTCTCGTTGTAGATAGCTTCCGCTTGTTTCAAGAATCCGCTAACGGAACCAGTTTCCAGTTGGGAGACCTCGGCGACAAAGTAATGCATGTTTTCTGCCCAGATCAGTCATATTCCACCAGCAGGTTCGCGCGGCACTCACCAACAAGCAACACGTGATAGTTGAGCTGGCCTTTGTCTTCACCGTCGCCGTCCAATGTCGCCATTTGTTTCAAACATTCAAACATGCTGTGCACAATCTTCTCGTGTGCCGAGTCAACATGCGCCCGGATCTCCAGTTCATCTGCGCCGATTAGTTGTTGCTCCACACGACCCACATACACTGGGAAATACTTGATAAAGTGAGCCACGCCTTTGCGTTTCTTGCTCGTCAATTTCGTCTCATCGACCATTTTGATTTGCTGGTTCTGAATCACGTGTTAAGCGGCCATGCCAATCGCATTAGCAAGCGCGCTTACGATGTGACGATCAAACGCTCCTTTCAGCCGCAAATGCTGCTTATCTAGTATTTGAAGGAAAAAGGTGTTGCCACGTTCATCAGCTTCCACGAGGAAACGCTCTAGACAGGCAATAACGCCGACCAATTGCCTGTCCTTGACTTGAGCGAATGTGTGCATTGACAGGCAAAGCTACTTACAGCTTATCTTTGGCGATAGCGAGATCAATCCATTGTTTCAACTCCGTAGGCAGGAAACCGAATATCAGGTCCATAGCACCACGCACTAGCTTTGTGGTGGATTGACTGAGACCAGTACTCCTAGCCGCCTGGCGTCGGAAGTAATTATCCAGACCGGCGTAATCAGCAAAGGTGAGACCAGCGTCATTGATCTGAAGAAAGTCGGCAATAAAGTCGCCTTCCCGGTAAATCTGAGGGGCGATTTGCTCCAGAATGTAGCCAAGGGCCTGTACGCGAGTAAGAACGAGATTAATTTCTCGCATTCGACGGAGATACGAACGTCAGCTGCTCCATATTCTTCGCCAGCTTGCCCCCCTCGCTCTCGCTCCCGGTTTCGTGTCTCCATCGGGCCACGCACAATGGTGCCCGCACGACGAATAGCACCTCCCTTTGCGCTTGTATTATTCTGTGCAAAACCTGAAAAAGCAGATTAACGTGGAAGGGGGAAACGACAAGATATCTTACTTTGCTCCACGTCTTCCTCGGAAGCCTTCTTCAACAAGCCAGAATAAACCGAGAATAAACCCTTCATCTGGCTATTGTGAAGGTCGCTGGCTGCTGAGAAGTACGCCTGACAAACGATGGATTAGCTTCCGAAGCCTGCAGCCTCGGGTGACGTACAGCGCAAAACTTTGAATACACTGTTTCGTCCATCTCTTTCAGATACAAAAGGAGACCGGCATATCTGCCAAGGTAGGACTCCATGCTTTGATGGTTGGATATGATTGGTCGTCCACGTCCTTTCGGTCGAGCAATTCCGCCGTTATCATCAAGAATGAGTTTGGACTTGAAATGGTATGAGGCACCTACGTTGTAATACCTACACAATGATCGAACTGACCTGAGCAATTATCACAATGGAGAGGTAATCAAATATGCGTTTGCAAAACTGTGCGTTATGAGTCCTGTATTCGTCCAGCCTTTCCATGGTAGCAGCCATTTCTGAGAAAGAAGTCAGATAACATGACTGGGACAAATGAAAGTCCTGACCTGTATCTTGACTAGCCTGAAGCGCCTTATAAAGTTCCGTAGCGGCTCCTTCGAGCCGTTGTATTCCAGTCTGTTTCTCGAGAGACTCTTGGGTAAGGGTAACCAGCGCTTCCTTGTTAACTTGGACTGTTTTCTAAGTGTGCATGGCGTCAAAGTATGCCGGAGGTATGCTAGACGAGCTACATACGAGCAGATTTTCCAGTTCACTGAGGAGTACGGCTTGGCTCTGCATTTGGACTTGTAAGCCGCGCCGTTGCGACTGGATGAAAGAGATATCATCTCCCACAGCCTATCAAACTGGTCAGAACAAGGGAAGCATCGCCGTGGTTTACTTGCGTTTAAATGAATCTTGTACGAGGATATCAAGCTGTCCATGGCGTCGACCTCCCCAAGGGCCTCATCCAAGTAGCTGACGACGAGGTTCACCCGATCATCAGATTCCAAGAAAGAGTGTATGTTAGCCTGAAGAGGGAGTTACTCGTCGAGCTGAAACGATCGATAGTCAGACGGCCAACCTTTTCCAGCGCCATAAGCTCGTCAAGTAAACGAGCTTCGACCAGATCTGCAGCCCCTTTTGCAGACTTTCGGCCGAACGTGTCGTCACTTGCCCATTCGTAACCTTCTAGCATTTCCTCTACACTGATCATCGTTTCTTCTGCTGTTTCTTCTGCGCCTTCGGCATCCTCTTCAGAGCCCCGGTCACCTGCCACAAGCCGGTCAAGGGCAAGTTGGTTTGCAGGGTCAAAAAATGAGACACGGTTATTGTGTTCTCGGCGCATCTGCGAGATCTCGGGAGGTTTCGGGGTCAGGTTACGTGATAGAGGCTTGTACGTGGATGCGGGCGATTCGGAGTGCACGGGATGATGTGTTTCCATTAGATATGCTGAAGATGGACTCGACGTACGAGGCAAGTCGAGGGATGGCTTAGTAGGTGTGTGGCTTGGAAGGGACGGACGTGGGGACGTAGCACGAGCACGAGCAGGCACGAGACTGGACGGAAGAGCGATTGCAGTGCCCGCAGCGGAAGGGGGAGGCGTCGCGATGGATGGTCGGCGACCGATTCTTGGTCTCAAGGCACTGGGTAAGCTGGGTAAGGACGATTGATGTGAAGGGATAGAAGGGGAAGGTGGGCGGAGGCCTGAAGCGCTGGAGACGACAGATTCCCTTGCGGGATCCTGGGCATTGTCAGGGGGGATAGGCGTGCGGTTTAAGAAGGTGACTGGTGGTGTGGAAGGGACGGACGGCTCATTGGGCGGTGGGACGGAGTCTGCATCTGCCGGAGGGACTGTTGGCTGTAAGCTGTTTCTGTGAACACCCGCTGCAACTTACTAGATGTCGAGCTGGTATCATCCACGCCAACGAGATGGAGGGGAGCACCGACGAGAGAACGGAAGAGCTCGACGATGGCTTTGACAAATGCGGTCTGGTCTACGGCATTCTCCGTCTGCCACTTGTACGTCCTCGCAAGGGTAATGTCGAACGAGACCGACTGGCTGTGGGTGCGTGAACGGGGGGCAAGAGAAAGGGGAGGAGACGCACGTTGACGACCTGGATGCCTCTGAGCTCGGCGAGCTTCCATGTCTTGCCGACGGAGAAGGAACCGTTGGTGTTGAGCTTTGACTTGTGTATGAAACCGGAGTCGTCGGTAGTGCCTGGGGAGAAAGTGAGCACGGATGGGATGGGGGAGAGGGTCACGGACGGGATATGAGGATGTAGCGTGGCTTCCTTCCCTGGCCTTCGCCCGCGTCCTCCCAGATCTTGATGTGGGCGACGTAGGACTCGAGGACGTCTGCGCCAGCGTTGCGCTTGTCGAATACGGACGCGATGATGCGCTGCCTTGCGCGATCGCTGTCGGCCATGGAGAGGGAGGGATGCTGGTAGTAGTACCTAAACGGGTAGATATAATTTATATTACACCATCTCCCCTCGAGCGTCGTTCCGTTGTCTTCAAAGGTCCGTTTTGTCCACAAGGTGGGATCCACACACTCTCCAGGTATCTGCTTTATTATAGTCCCTCCACATCCTTCGCAGCTCATCGTCTCTCCATGCAACCTTATCCAGCTCTCTCCGTCTCCTCTCTCTCTCCCACTCTGTCGTCGCCAGACGCCCTCTCTTCCTTCAATGCACAGGAAGACACCCTTACCGCCGATAGCCCCGTTTCCTCTTCCTCCAGAGATGCGTCTATAGACGTCATGGATGTCGACGAGCACCCCGGTTCATCTCAGGAATCCCTCCTCCTCCATGACTCCTTCTCAAGGCGCTCCCTCAGAAGTCGAGCCCCGCTATCAGACAAATCTTCTCTCAGGTTCAGACCAAATCAAATCTCCCTCTCTACGCGGTCCAAATCTCATCTTCGCGGTGCTTCCGAAGACAATCTTAGGAAAAAAGTCCAAAAGCACGCTGGCCCAAAACCTCATTCCGAACGCGATGCCAGAGTTCGCGAGCTCAAAAGTCGCGCTCTTGCAATCCCCTCCACAGGCAAGACCCCCGCAACCGTCCGCCAGCGCATGGTCATGCAGATGGTCTACGACGAGATCACCCCCTATCCAGACGAAGCTTGGGTCTCTCAACTCGGCATCATCATACAGAGGTACTTGTCCGCATCCTCATCCCAATCAACATCTCACTCCTTTCAAGAGAATACCATCAAGTCAAGAATTGGTTTTCCAATCAGCGCCAGAAAGATGCTCGAGACTCGCGGCAAAGCCCACAGCCTTCTGCCTCCTCTAATTTAGAATCCTCCTTGTGCAAGATAACGTGCGATGGCCGGGATATGAGAATCCGAACATCAGCCTTAGACGTGTGCGCAGCTGATGATTGGTCCGATGCCTTCTTTGATGAAGTAGTCATGATTCACAATTTCCGTCTCTTGGCAAAGCATAGTCAGGACGAGGCAAGAGCGGCTCTTCTTGATTCTCCCCCTGGCACCACGGACATACCACATATACAATCTCGTCTCTCATAACATCCACCCATCCCTTGTATGCATACACAAACTTTGCTCATTTTCCTGTACATTCTAATCATCACCTCCCGTATGTGTATCACTTATAATGTGATCGTAATACTTATCGTTGCTGTAAATCTCAATACAGTCCCATTACATCAGATCGGCTCATTAATGGGCAGGGATTCATATCGAGATAAAGAATTCCCTTCCTGATGCCACAACCGTCTCCAGGACCCCCCTTCGCGAGTGCCACCGTCAGTCGCCGTCCTTCGTACCTGCCCAGCCCGCAAAACCTGGTATCGCTTACCCCTCCACGTAACTTCATCTCCGCACACCGCCAAGAACCATATAGGCAGTGTCAACAACTCTCGGATGCACCACGCCCCAATAAACTTCCAGCGTTGGTCAGCCGGAAGTGGATAGCCAGCAAGTGACTCGTATACGTCCAAGTCAACCCAAAGCCATGCAGAATGGTGGATGGGCAAAAATATCCACGGCGACATGCCGAAAAGGTACTTGACACTTGCAGCGGCTATGGAACTTGCTACCAGACTTTCTGTAAATGGTTCGAGAATTGTGGCCGCGAGGACCATGTGTTTGCGAACACGTATCCATCGAACGCGGCGCCAGACGTAATCGGCCAATGTCATCCTACCTATTGCATTGTGTGCTACGTCGCAAGAAAGGTCGTGTCGAAGATCCAGTTCATGCCAAAGGGCACTTGCAATCATGTTGTCCTCAGCCAAGAAAGACCCAAAGGCTGCAAGCCCATGCTCGCCCTCCCTCGGATCCGTTTCCTTGCGAGGCTTTAGCGATCCGTTGACCCTCTCCAAGTCAGAACGACGGTACAGGTTCGATTTCCCGACTACACAAGACTCGATTGCCACAGTGTTGATCGCGAGGTACATCTTTGCGTGGTTGGTGTTCAAAAACGCCGCTTCAACCTGGGCACCAAGATATCCTTCGTGTTCGGTCGCAAAGGGAACATGATGAACTAGGGCAATGCGCTTCCTGGAAGGATCTTGCGGCATGGATGATTCGCCAAGAATATCTACCGAGCGTGCAAGCGTTCCAGGCGCAACCGAGATATTGGAGTCAATGACCCAAAGGATATCGTGGGTGGCCTGTCGGTAGGACTTTATGAGGTTGTTCACTTTTGGATTAACCCCAACAATCTCCTCGCCTGTCAACCGAATACATGAGTTTGTGAAAGATGTAACTTGCGGATGTGACATGCGCACCGACGATAATCTTGGCATTCACTTGAGGGTATTGGCTCATCAGTTCTCTAACCACCGTCAGAGCTTGGTCGTCTTCATCGGCAACAGAGAGCAAGATTTCGAGATTCGGGTATTCTTGAGTAAACGTGGACTCTAAGTTCTCGTACAAATTGGTATCCAAGCCTTTTAGAGGTCGCAAAATTGAGACGCCTGGTGCGTTCGGGGACGTTGCGAGAGGAGAACGAGGACGGAGACGATATCGTGTACGACTACGAGTGCAGTCAACATAAAACTGTTACTTTCTCGAATAGCGGCTGGCTCACCCTATCCGGCACCCTAGTAAACTAATGGACCACAGAACGACATACCAGCCAAGTCCGACGACGGAGAGGACGCCATAGAGGGTGGAACTGTCGAGTGTCGGATTCAACATGGCGCAACTAGATTGCCTGACCAAACCGAGCTCGCAGATTTTGGGCGGCGTAATTGAACCTCTATACGTAACTACTAAGCAAGCTCGTCAAGAGAGAAGAGCTGTACAGCATTCTGGTACATCGTTTCTGTTACCCTCTCAAATGGTATGGTGTCATTCAACCTGTACACTACCCATGCGACCCCTCCGATTAATGATGGCTCTGTTCTGCCCTTGACTGCTTTTCCGAGGACAAACGACTCTGGTCGGACCGCCGCAGGAAAATAACGGGAGCGCAGCGAACCTGGTAAGGCATCCAGGTGTCCTTTCGAGGCATGTGTGCTCGTCATGGAGCACCATGGCGCATCTATAACACTCCATTTCAGCATCATCTGACAGTACTCCTTGCCTTACCAGTTTCGAGCAAGAGTCTATCTAGACGAATGGACTTCAATGTTTCAAGACTTTGTTCGGTCTTCATGGAACATCCGTTGACTCCAATGTAAAATCCCATGCCGACCTTTCCCCCCTTAACATGATTGTCAAGATTGTTGGCACGCGAAGGGTACTCACAAGCTCTGCAGCCTCTTCGCTGCTACCAGTGAAGCTGTGCACAACACCACCTTTCGCACCAACGCCTTTTCCTCCATTCTCACTGAAACCCTCCTCTTTGAGAATCTTGACCAGGTCAACATGAGCAGCCCGAGAATGGAGAAATAGAGGAAGGTGGTATTTCTTGGCTAGTACGAGCTGTGCGCCTGCCGGACGCGTAGGGTAGATATCCTTCATATCAGCACTTTACACTCACGAAAATGCCTTTGCTGCTCTTCTTTGGATGCGAAATGGGTTCGATCATAATCTGCAGGAAGTGAATCACACCCGTATTTCTCCGGGAGATTATGGAATGGCCACCTAAACCACACTCCCCAATCGCAACTACTCTCCCACTCGGCCGCAGATTGTCGCCAACGAGCTTATCCAATGCAAGCAGATAAGCATCTGCGCCTCCAGGATGTTGATCAAACTCCCTTGAACGTGTTGGATGACATCCTACGGTTGCATATAGTCCTGGGGTACGAGAAGAACATGACGCCAATCAAAGGAGACGGACTAGGCACCAACCTTTATGGCGGGCAAGGTTCAACGCGAGTTCGGACTCATGCAAGCTACCCCCTGTGATGACCATCGATTTGACGCCAGCAAGGTACGACCGTTCCAGCATCATGTCAAAATCATCTTTAGATGTCAGTCTCCATATGATTGTTGTCCTGAGATGTCCCGTTGAATTCAATGGACATACCTTCATGTTTTTTCTTGCCGCGATAGATGCCTCGAAAGACGGGATCGGTAAGATTCACTGACAGTGAGATCGGTGAGGGTCGTTAGGTCATACTAGTGTCCCTCAAGTACCTCCGATGTCTATGATGAAACAATCGTTACTGAGTGGTCACTACCGTACTGCCAAGATTCAACTTTTGCACAGACCTATGAAATTAATGTTGCTTTCATCGAATGTAGATTTGGTGTTGCGCCCAGGAACTGACATGATCTTCGAGCTGCGCAGGGGGGTACTATTACGATGCAGCTAAAGGTCGATGGTCAACAATACCATCAAACGGCGCTACAGCTGGTATCATGAACTGCCACCATTGAATATCGCATCACAAGGCAGACACTATCATCATCAGAACACCACATTCCCGCTATTCTACAGACATGAACAAATTGCAGGGGATGGGTATTCGTGTACTCAGACAAAGGACTGGGTGTTGTGTTGTAACCCGACAGGATTCATATCTCAAAATGACCAGGGACCAGGGGTCATTAATTCATTTGACCTTCACTGGATCCGATAAACGAGACCTATAGGCCATGGGTTAGTCTGTGAGGGTTTTCCATGGAAAGTACCAAAGGAAAAAAAAAACAAAAAAAAAAAAAACATGGGGGCTGAAGGAGAGATTGTCAATTTTCAATTTTCTTATTTTGGCACGTGTGAACCTGGTTGCCAGCTAATTTAACGACGTCCGTTTGTTCCCTCGTGCCCGTATCCCCTTCTTGTCTCACCCTCGTCGTCTCGCTGGTCTCGGTCTTTTCGTCCTATCCTCGTCCCTCGTTTGTCTGCCCTGAGGTCGCATCACCGGCCCATTATCTAGATGGCTGCCAATTATTCCTCAGTCAACAGAAATACCCCGTACGGTTCTGGCGACCCATACTACAATGCATCCACCGGTTATATTACTCCGCAACAACCGCCAAAGAAAAAGGTCAGCAACTGGATCAAGTTTGGCGTCCCCATCGCTGTCCTTGTAATTGCTGGAGCCATACTTGGTGGCGTTCTTGGCTCTCGTGCCAGCAAGAACTCTTCGGCTAGCAGCGCTGCAGCCGCTACCTCCGCCATACAGGCCAAGAATGCTATTGGCATATATCCAACCGGCACTGATAGTCTTTACATGCTCCCGCTCTACCCCGCTACCGTCCGTAACCCTCGGATTTTTTTTGCTCGCGCCAATATTAACCCTCAAATAGACCAATACCGCAGCCTTCACCACGCCCACATTCATATCCACTTCGGATGCTAACCTTGCCTGGCCGCAAGATCCTTTCCAACCTTCCAACCCTAGTCCGACTCAAGTACGCTCCGACCGCCCCCGTCTCATTGCACCTTCCTACAAGTGGCAGGCTCTTCCTAATCTGATCAAAAATGACCCATACCTTTCTTCCTGGAACGCAACCATTTTCTCAAATGCTTCACAATATATGAACCTGCCTCCCGTCCCGTACGTCATGGACAGCGGAAATGGTATCTTGGACCCCGCTCGACAGGTTAAGCAACGCGTGAAGGCGTTCTCATACGTCTATCGGATGACCAATGATACAAAATGGCTTGACAGGGTTTGGACCGAGCTCCAGGTTTGTTTATCATCCGATATCTAATTTTCATCATCTCACGTACTTTTAGAATACCGCTGGAAACTTGACAGGTGGTTGGGGACCTAATAATAGCACTAGATGGAACCCAATCCATTTCCTTGACACTGCAGAATTAACGGCGGCCTACGGCATCGCGTATGACTGGTTATATGATCAGTGGACCTCGGATCAGCTCGAAAGCATCCGCTTCACCATGATCGAATACGGCCTTAGCAATGGTGCTATCGCGTACAACGACGCCAACGATCCGCTTTACTATGGTTGGTGGCGAAACAACACAGACGGTAACTGGAACTGCGTTTGTAACAATGGTCTCACCATGGGCTCGCTAGCCATTCTCGGAGACGACACCACTGGCATTGCCCAACAGCTCCTCAGTATGACTGCTACAAATGCCGTTCAGAATTGCGCCCTTGCACCTAGCAGTGATGGAACTTGGTCGGAAACCAACGATTATTGGTACTTTGGTTCGACAGGACACGCTGAATTGGCATCCTCGCTTCTATCTGCTACTGGTTCCACGTACAACCTTCTTGACGTAAACCCCGGCATAAAGCTCTCGGGGCTTTTCCACATGTACGCCACCGGCCCTGGTTCTTTGTTCAACTATGGCGACACTGGTCCGAACAAGTACACAGCAACCGCTAACTCCATGCTCTTCTATGGTGACCAATATAACATGCCTCAATACCAGCTCTTCCAGCGCGACCAGATAGATGCTCCGGATCCGTGGAGCATGTTCTGGTATGACCCGACAGTTTCTGGAGCATTTTGGGATGGTCTCGCTCTCGACCATATTTTCGACAACAGCACCGATCAGTGGACTTCAATGCGATCTTCCTGGACGGATGAGAATGCGCTGTTTGTCGCGATGAAGGCTGGGACGCTTCAGGGCCATCAGACCCATAACGACCTAGATTGTGGTGATTTCGTGTTTGATGCCTTGGGATCCCGCTGGTTTGGAGAACTCGGCGATGGGAATTATGTCGCTGAGGGTTACTTTAGTAGTGACGCGCAGGATAGCGAGAGGTGGTTATACTATCGCAAGCGGACGGAAGGCCAGAACACGATCCTCGTTGACGCGGCCAACCAAAACGTGCTGGCTGCGCCGACTGTGAACTTTGATTCTTCTGGGACTGTTCAGGGTTCCAGCACTGTCTTCCAAGTACCTAGCAAATCGACGGCGTATTTCACTGCCAACTTGGCCAGTGCATATTTCAATGTGTAAGTCCACTCCCACCACTATCTATGTAGGGCTTATAACATGTGTATAGGACTTCCTTCTCACGTGGAGTTCATCTGATTAACCAACGTCAGCAAGTGCTCATCCAGGATGAGATTACCGCATCGGCATCTGTCATGTGGCGAGCGCACACTAACGCTACTGTTACACTTGGCAGCAACAACCAAACAGCCACGTTGACCATCGGATCGAACACGATGGAGGTTCAGCTATTGAATCCTCCAGCAGGCGCTCAGTTCTCTACGATGGATGCCGTGCGTTTGTCCACTGACCCTCCCACCCCGGCTTCGTGGCCCGATCAGCCCAACACGGGTGTGACAGTCCTCGTGATCAGTTTGCCCGCTGGTCAATATACGCTGGAGGTGCTGATGACACCCCAGTGGCCGGGTGTGTCAAGTTCGTCATACGTACAGCCAAGCAGTGTCCCACTGAGCCAGTGGTCATTGACCAGCCACCCCTAGAGTAGTTTTTGGTTTCTAACATTTACCTTGAAACTGTCGTTTGACATTTCAATAACTCGGATATTCGGACATATTTTTTTGCAGAGACTTTAGGCGACGAGAGCAGTGAACGCCATGATAGTAGCCCAAAGACCTCGCGTGTTGTATCTTAAATTGGATTTGGATCTACACTCGGATTTGCGTGATGGACGGATTAGGAAATGTCAAGAGTATCGGTTCCCTAGGCAGCTGGTGGTTGACAGTAGTACTAGTAGCTTCAAAGGCACCAAGTCCTGGTCGTCTAGTTTCACCCAGTCACTCCTTCACCCACCTTCCTTTCTCAACTCCTTACCACCAAAGTCCAATCAGTCCTCGCTTAGCGTTTTTCCCAGTTCACGGGTTACGGCTTCAACGAACAATCGGATCAAAAGCCGTTCTCAGATGGCAAAGTTCAATTTTACTCTCCTTCTCTATGTTTCCCTTGTTTTGGCCTTCGCTGCCTCTTCCAACGCCAGCAACTTTGGTCCTCACCGCCGTGACCATGCTGACCTTGGTCGTCTGCTGAAGAAACGGGCGCCCATTGATATCTTGGGTAGTCAGCCCTCGGCGCAAACGCCCTCAACTTCACCTGCTGCTCAGTCCACTCAAGCTACCCCGTCCTCAGCCCAGACGACCCCCGTGAATTCAGTATCAGTCCAGACGACCTCGGAGGCTGCATCTGCATCTGCGTCAGCGGTGAGCTCGACTTTAAAGACCCATGGCATCTAGGTTGCTAAAGAGAGGATCTCGTAGAGCCCTTCCACAACTGGTGGGTTGTTGGGTAGTGTGGTCGGCGGTATTCTGTCTACTCAGTCGGACACTACTTCATCTGCCGTGCCCACTACTATGTCCTCTGCCTCAAGCCATTCATCCGGCACTCCTCAGACATCAGCCCAATCTAACAAAACACCTACGGATACTCCAACTCAGTCTGTTTTGTACCTGACCAGCAGCAGTGCGCCCACCCCCACGCAAACCAGTTCAGCCTCGTCCTCCTCAGGCATGTCACACACGGCTTTGACCGTTCTCATCGTCATTGCTGCGTCCGTTGGGGCCGCGGTAATTGTGTGGACCATCATTCGCAAGTGGAAATTCAGACCCTCCTCCGATTTCGAGGGCCGCATGCAGCCCATCGACTGGCAGCCTGGTGGAGGCAACGAAGACACTGGTCTCGCAGGCCAGCATCGGCCATTGTCTCGTGCATCTTCGTTCCACTCGGGCTCGGGTCCCGCCGACGATCAAATGCGAGGGCACATTGGCGGATATGGTACCTCAGCAATCAACCCTATTCCAGACCATGACTTCACTGCTGGTCCGGCACACCTCGCCCCAGTTGGCGGATACGTGGACCTCGCTCGTGGCCCCAGCCCCCAACCAATGATGCAAGAGTCTCTCGGACCAGCACCCAGCATCAATAAGCCCATTCAGTATGATCAATACGGTGTTCCTCTGCACCATGGGTACAGTGGATATTAAGCTCAGGCAGAGGTCGTGTACACAAGATCCATGGTCGTTGGTGTCCTTTGTTGAGTGTAATGTCCGCCTTCATTTACTTTGGACATATATTTTCACTTGCTTGCTGGACGATGCAACCCGTTGCTTTTACTCATTTTTGCATTTTTCATCCGATGTCTTGGTCAACGCATCGTCTATTTTCATGCGTTCATACCCATTGCATAATATCCTGCCTCTTCCTTTGTTTCCATATCATTCCTCACGCACATAGATATTGTTAGGTTACTTTGATCGGCACTCATTACTCATCCCTGGCACAGCCAAGATACTCGCGCAGTGTCATCATGGTGCCAGCGGCACTACGATATCAATGTGTATCAATCATTGTATCCATCCCTTTAACCACCTGTGGTAAACAGCAGTACCTAGAGGTATGAGGATTATAGTGATCGTGGTCATCCACCATCCAACGGCTTTCGCACTCCAAAGACCCCTCCGTCCAAGAGTGGTCGGTCTGGCGGAATGTGCGTCTCCATCATCAAGCTTAGTATTCGCGAACAGACTCTCGAGGCCCGTAGGACGTTCAGGAGGGAAAAATCGTTGGGGACGCAGCCAAGCTCCATCGTTGTCGTCTACAGCTTTCTTGACCTTGACCGGAGATGGGTTGGTCGGAGTCCAATCCATTGCATCTTCGTCGGGACTTTCATCAATTTTGATTGGTGATGCTTGGGAAATGGTTGGGGCAGGAGACACTAATGAGGGTTGACCAAACATCGGGTTGGTAGAGGAGATGAATGGTTTGGAGGAAAGTGTGAGGGAGGCAAGAAGGTCTGGTTCGTCGTTGACTATTGCTGTGGGCATGGGAGAGGCACGTGCACTGTGTGCTGATGATTCGGGATTATCACGCACGGAGGGGGATCTCGTTGACGTCTCAATGAGGCGGATTGTTGGGGGCCGTTGTAGATGCAGAATGGTGAACGACGATGAGAACACCTATTTTCGTTTACATTGACAGCTCAAGAACCAGTGGAAGGACAACATACCAATAATTCAACAACGAGTGATACTGAACAATATGTGCTAACACGATGCGACAATGGATAGGCAGCGATACGAAGATAGTCCCAAGATGAAGATCGCCATGGCAGAAAGAGGAGAATGGATGTGATGAATCTAGAGCACCAAGAGAGTGCCTGAAGGATCTTATGCAACGTGAGTCACACTTGACTTGATGAATTATAATACGGAACCTACAATATAGCGAGTCTTTCCTTTAATGCGGACATCGCGTCCCTGCACTCTTGCACTCTCAAAGCGATAGTAGGTTGGGTCCCAGGCTGTATAAAAGAGAGAGAAAAGACAGAACGTAGGGAGTACAGGGATGGCTCTGGCAAGCGAACGTGGAAAATCGTAACCTCGAATCGCTGGCAGGCAAGATCAATAGAATACAACGTACAAAGCAATTACACCTACCGGCTGCATGAGCAAAAACCACGCACAAGAGGGTGGTCCACCACAAAGCACCCCTTACTCGCCAGATAGCAAGCTGGAATCCTAGCGTCTCACGGTCCTTTCCAGATCCAGATACCAACCGTCGCCTTTCTTTTCCTTTACTTTCTCTGAGCCAGCCTCCAAGGGCTTTCGTCCGAGCCATCTGATTCTTCTGCTCTATCTCGTCTTCAACTGAGGGTAGACAATTCACACAGACAGGAGGGTATCGAACGTGCAACGATTCACGATACGCAGAGAGTTGTTGTACGCGCTGAGCGTAATCGGGATGCTGTGAGATAATAGCCTGAGTTGATGTAGTGGCATAGATTATTGTTGTGAAGGGACTTGCCTGTGGAGGTGGTAGGTAATTTGAGAGGAGGTTGACGAGGAGCGTTTGGTTTGTTTGACATGTGTGGCAGAATGGACCTTTACCGTACGTGGATGGGAGTCTGTCCTTGTTCGGGGATGCTGTGGAGGGAAGTGAGCAGAACTGGGGGCAAAAGACTACTACAAGGGGAGACAAACCACGCTTGGCAAAGGAGCGTGCGTTCAAATTCTCGTCGTGCATCGCTGGTTCGTCAGACATGATTTCTCCATTGGCGTCGAATCTGTTCCAGCAGCCACAATGGGGGCAGCGATAGGATCGGGAGTCGATTGGAGCGGGACTCACCGCTGACAGGCAGAAAAAGCATGTCAGGTTGCTGGTTCGACGAAGAAAGGGCGGCGCCATTGGCACTGCAGACGGGTTGTCCGCAGGAGGTGAGGTCAACGTCACGTTGGTTTTGTGGTTACGCTTGTTTGTAAATTTCTCGGAAAGGAAATCTCAACATGTCTGTCGCTCCATCACCCTCGAGCAGTCGTGGAGAAATCATTCTACAGCCCGCCTATTTCACGTCCTCGGCATTTGTTCATCCTGCTCGCGCAGACGTTGAACGCCTCATCCAGGAGTACTCACAACAGTACACTAGCTCTGCACACTCGCGGAACCATCCCTTTACCCTCTTCAAGGAAATCTGGCAAAGGCAGGGCTGGACATGGATCCAGTTCAAGGTGTTTGACACGCGCTCCCGCGCAGCCTTTCTCAGAGTCGTGATGCGACTTTTCTCAGGTGTGTGTGTGTCCATCGGATTTCTGTATTCTCCAACAGACTTATTCCAGAACGCATCGGTGATGGGGAGACCTCCCTGAGTCGCGTTGCAGCCTTGTTTGGTCTGTACACGATATTGCGCACCCAGCCATCTACCTCGGCACCGTCGTTGTATTCCACTACGCAAATAGAAGTAACTTGTGGTGCGCATGTTTGCTAGATTTCTTCCTTCCGTCTGCCTGATGTATTACACAAGATGTCTATGAGGAGATACTGATGCTCCCCAATGCTCTGGATGGAGAGTTTTTGCTTCCCGTTCGACCGCATGTTGTCTATGTACAGTCTAACCTGCTGCAAGCACAAGTGTTCCAGATCCTGCCACACGCAGAGATGCATCCGCTGAGTCCTCGAGCACTCCCGCGGGAAGTTGTGGTGGAGGATATTGAGGTCACGCCGACGTTGACTGCGGAAGGGCGCAAGAAAAAGGGACGTCCTTCGAAACGTGAAAGGACAAAGAAGGCGAGGGATTGCCTTGTAGCACTGGAGAGATGGTGCGGGGGTGGTGATGAGCGCGATGAAGATGCCTGGAGTGCGACGCGGAGTCGTTACCTGGTGGAGAAGTCTGCGCTCCTGAACGTGGTTGGTCGGGACGAGCGATGGGACGCGGCATTGAGAAAGGCGAACGAGGTGGTTGTTGAGCGGATGGCGACCATCGAGAGGGTTAGCTAATCAATTATAGTAAATTAAATTAAATTATTTTTGATGGTTTCAGACGGGCGCCGGTCGTTATTATTGTCGTCGTCGTCGTCGTCGGGATTGAGCTGTACAGTGAAGTGATATCCTTCGTCCGTTGTGTCTACCACCACTCGTTTATAACATCGCACCCTGTCACTTTATGGCTTTTCGGGCTCCTGATACCCATATTGGCCGCTTCTATGCCCAGGCTGCGTCGAACGCACCTTCCACCGCAAGTCTCCTTCCTCCCTCCGCAAGGGGTCCTCAAGGCGTGCAGGCCGCGTTTGCAAAAGCACCCCCATCAATTCGGAGTGTTTCGAGTCTCACCTCCCTTGTTCGTCTTCCTCCCCGCCACTCACTATCCCACTTAATGCGTTTCGTTTTCCCAGAACGACTCCCCGTACTCCGGCGCAGCCGCAGGCCGGTCATCTGCATCCCAAGTACAATCCATATCCAACAAGGCAAGCCCTCCCTCCGTGTTCCTTCTCACTCACCAATCCCTTCCTTCCAGTTCTCCCTCTCACCCGACCCCCGATCCTGGGGAGCCGATCTGTCTCCAAATCACCCCGAGCCTGATGACTTTCTCCACAATCCCGATCCACGCCGTGATAGAAAAAGCGACCGCGGCGGCAGCGTACTCACGTACAGAGGCCTTACTAACCTTGGCTGTCTGGTATTTCTCGCTGTTGGCCTTGTCGTCCTGTTGTATGTCCCTTTCTTCCAATTCGACCTTATCTTGACGCATTCTCCAGCGCCGGATACCCTATGATATCATATTTCACCACACACTCCCTCTCTTACTCGGGCGGTTTTAATCTAGGTGGTATCAATGCCAGCGGCCAGGCAAGGTGCAATACAGTTTAGCGTATCGCATGACTCATATTATTTCGCGTAGGTTCCTACCATGCCGAACAATTTTGGTCTAATCGACGTCGACACCCCATCCTCGGCGTTTACTGCCCCATCTTTTACCGATGGTTCGGAATGGCAACTGGTTTTTAGCGATGAATTCAATACTGATAACCGCACCTTTTGGCCTGGTGATGACCCATACTGGGAAGCAGTCGATCTCCACTATTGGCAGGTAGCGTTTGTGTTCTTTCTCAACCCAGCATTGTTCTTGACGTACAAACTAGACCAACGACCTGGAGTGGTACTGGCCTGATCAAATAATAACCAAGAACGGTGCACTTGAAATTACCCTGGCACAACGGAACATGAACAACCTCAACTACGTTAGTGGAATGCTCTCCACTTGGAACAAGTTTTGTTTCACCGGCGGCATGGTACTAGTATCCGCCACTTTACCGGGGGCCAATAACATACCCGGTATGCAGGGGCTGCTGTCCATACATTATCGTGCTCTGCTGACCCCACCGTGCCCTTCCAGGTCTCTGGCCTGCAGGTTTGTACTTGCACAATCCCCGTTTGTCGTCGACACACTGACTTTCCTCTTCAGTATGGACGATGGGCAATCTAGGTGAGTGTAGGTACTGGGCCGATTATTCATCAACTTGAATACCATTGCTAGGTCGCGTGGGCTATGGTGCTTCATTGGAGGGCATGGTACGGATTTCCTTCACTTTGAGCACAATATGTCCTTACATTCCTCCAGTGGCCCTATTCTTATGACAGTTGTGACGTTGGTACCGTAGCGAATCAAACGCACAACGGTGAGCCCGCGGCGGCTCTAACCAACGGTGACCCAGGCAATGGGGACGTCTTGTCTTTCCTTCCCGGTCAACGCCTATCGAGATGTACGTGTAAAGGTGAATCACACCCTGGGCCCGTCCACTCAGACGGGACGTATGTCGGCCGTTCGGCACCAGAGATCGATATCTTTGAATCCCAGGTGTGTCATGTCACTCACATACCACACACCTTTACTCATGATTATAGGTCGCGAGTTCCCCACTTCAGGGTGAAGTCTCACAGTCTGCACAGTGGGCCGTAAGTGAACCGTGTGATAAATTACACACTCTAACCAGTATTCACTTAGCCCATGAATGCCGCATACGAGTGGAGAAATACCACAGGCAACTTCAACATCCCGAATCCGTCTATCACCCAACTGAATTCATACACTGGTGGTGTCTTCCAGCAGGCGACTTCAGGAGTGACAATCTCAAGTAAGCGCCACCCTTCGTCGCGCTCGCGATGTGCTGAATTATTGCAGATCAATCCTGCTACGAGCTAACTTCGGGATGCTTTGCGACATACGGATACCAGTATCAACCAGGTATTTACTACTCTCTTCGCGCCATCCCTTATTAACGTCGAGTAATGTCGCAGGTTTCGCATCTAACGGTGGTGTAAGTACATTACGCATCATTTGACCTTCTGATCTCACAGGAAGGTACCAGTACATATCCTGGATTACAAATGATGAAGTTGCTTGGACGTTGGACGCAAGCGGGATGACAGCTGATTCGTTGACCCAGATCTCAGACAGACCGATTCCGCAAGAGCCCATGGTACACTATCACCCTAGTTGCGAGTGTGCGCCAGCTGAAAGCCAGCCCACAGTATTTAATTGCCAATCTGGGGATATCTACAAACTTTGAAACCCCCGATTTCACGGCGCTCACCTTTCCGACGACCATGAAGATAGACTGGATTCGTGTTTACCAACCAAAGAATGCAATCAACATCGGCTGTGATCCGAAGGATTTCCCTACTGCTGCTTACATCAAGCAGTAAGTGTACCCAAGTAGTCCTGTTACACGTTCTCACAAATTTGAAGGTACCTCGAGGCGTACAGTAACCCGAATCTAACGACCTGGACAGGTGACTACGGACAGACGTTCCCGAAAAACAGCTTCCTAGGTCAGTGCTGAAAGGAGCTGGTAAATATTGTCCAATGTGTTTGTCGGTCATATTGTGGTACCACACGTTTGTGTTTGCAAGAATTTTTTGGATGAACAGTTCGTCATGTTTCCAGTCGTTCTTTACTGTATACGCTCTCCGCAAATTTCCTTTAAATCTCGTGGAACTTACAACAGACAATAATAATTGTTTGTTGGGCACCTATGAACTGTTGTCGCAATTAGTATTCATGGCGGGGCTCCGTTTCAACGTTACATTTCGCTACATTAGCAATGAACGTATGTACAACATTCCCGATAGATATTGCTATTTCGTGATGCTAGATTATGTAATCATGCTGTGCGTGTAGCTTGATTCCGGTCCAGCAAAATTTGGAGTTTCCCCAAGGTCCGCTCCAGTGTGATGATTCCTCCTGTGGTCAGTCGAGGCACCGCAAGGTCTTGATCGGGGTCACCCACAGCATTCTTGCTCTTCTCAATTAGTTGCCGGGCACCATTAACGACCTTGGCGAGCCTTCCCCTGGTGTAATACAGCCAATTGATCTCTGCCTGTAGACCACCAAGAGGAATTTCAAGCGCTCGGCGGACGAATCCTCTCGACAGGACATACGCCTTTTCGCTGTATAGCCGACTACAAGAAGTGAGTATAACGGAATCTTCGATACGCAGAATTATGACCTGTTGACCATGCCTTCTTCTGTACCTCTCAGCTTTTCGTATGCAGGCTCGCAGAACCATCTAGATGACTCTTAGACGACATCACTCGCAAAATATCACGACCTACGGTTCTTTTACTAGCACGAGACCTTGGATGGAGACAAAGGCTTGTAGTAAACTTGATCTCGATGCGCTCCAGGTCTCAGTGCGATCGCCAGACCATGTTCCTAGGATTGATAGACAAACTTTGCCCTCTTCATAGAGATTTCTACAAAAATTAATGTACGGATGTTTGTTCAAGGCGACTTGTATGCTCCTATTCACTTACGGATTGACTGGATGATGAGGTTTGACACAATAGTGAGCACATGTCAATGAGTCACAACAGAGCGTACGCACCTCTCCCATTGCCATTCGTCCAACTGTGGAAATGAGCTATAGGCGGGCTTTGAGGGAAATTGGAGTCTAGCATCCAATCTATGACAAATGGTGCATCTTCATACGGTGTATTTTCTGGCCCGATGATCAAGCATCGCAAAAGATCGGAACGATCCTCGTATGCACGCACTATGATAGAGTCTGGCAAATTTGATCAGGGTCAAAGCGTGATTATGCCTCAGGAGCGCCATTCACCTGGTAAGCTATTGGAAAGAGCTCGATACTCTTTGGTCAGGCGGGCAAGGAAAGTTCTTGAGGGTTGACCAGCGGACGTAGAGTAAAAGGCGTGGTCGGCGGGAGCAGAGGGTAGGATCTCGAAGCGTTTCCATAGCGAGTCGTCATCCACTCCAACCGTATCCTTTACAGGAGTATTCACAACTAATTCTTGGCTCATCTCCGGGGACGTAGAGGGTGAGGTAAGGAGCGAAGAGACTGAATCAGCAAGATCCAGTGTGACGTTACTTGGAGGGGGATTAAGCGAATCATCATCTAGTCCCGGTGATGATTCGGTCTCTGTCCAAGGAATGTCAATGTCCATTTCTTCTGTTTCCTCGTCTGTTTCCTCCCATTCATCGTCGTCAGAATTCTTCTCGTACCGCCAAACACCGTCTGCATCTTGGAGCCAGATGCCCTCCGAGTATTCCTCGTTTGAGTCACGTTCTGACATTTCTTCGTCCCAACCATCATCCTCTATCTGCTCCAGACTGTCATATAGCCTTGTTAACCTTTCTAGAGGCAAAACAGACACTTCCATGTTCGGATGTGTCACTTCCACTGAGCCATCTAGATGGAGCTGTAATCATTGGTTAAACAGATGTCAGTCAAGATTTCCGGAACATACCTCAGTAACTTCCCCGAACCACGAGAGAGAGTTGTCATTTACGCTGGGAAGAGAAACATCGTAGAGAAAAGATCGTTGGGTATTACGATTAGCCGCTATCAGGGCTCCCAGATCAGCCATGGTACGTCTCCACCCACAAAGTTCACCATCGGCTCGCACCGGTGGTTCACGAACCCATTCCTCGATCTCACCGATCTTGGGAACTCGAGGGGGTGCAAACCCATTCGTGGTACCCACCGGGTGTATGAAGACTGAGTCGCCCCGTTGTACGCCGAAACCGTGGCCATGTAATGCATCGGGACTCGCGTCTCCTGTGCCATTCGGATCAAGTTCCAAGACAGATACCGTTTCCAGAGTACCCGTATCCACACATTGAATGACAGCGACCCTGTCCGTGGAATTGACGGACTGGACTATGGCTACACGTTCCTGGTCTTCATTCTTCCATAGTACATGGTCACCTGGCCTGTTGACATATTTGAGCGAACATCCTCTGATGAAGAATCCATACACACCAGCAATCATATTCATCAACATTCAAGTATGGGATCAGGTCTGTGGATGGTAAGGTCTCTCTCGAGCCATCTTGCCACAGAACAATTACAATTGTCCGCGTTTCCTGAACACACAGTGTGCGGCTGTCAATCTTGCTATTGCCCTCAACCCCAGTTTCAAACAACACGGTAGGGACGGTCGCGTCGTCAGGAAGAAACACTTTGTCACCGACACGAATGTCACCAGATTTTGTCTTCAAAACCGTGAGTTTTGTAAGGTCTTCTCCGTGCCAAAAGCGTTCAGGACGTTGCTTTTTCAATGCTGCATCGCGGTCAAGCTGAGAACTCGAGTCAGAGGAGGAAAAGAAAAGATTGAGCGACCATACCGTCTGGTTCAATGCTAGCCAACATATGGCAAGCACGGTATGCTGGAGATCAACTACGGTGTCATTCATTGTTGGAATTGGTGTGCCTTGACACACGTTATGAATACCGTGGAAAGTGAGGGGATGCGGCAAGATATCCTAGATAAAACTCTCGATACCTCGACGCTACAGCGCGAAAGATAGGGTGACATACGAGTCCTTTGTCTCCGATTGTGAGGCGTGAGCTTATCTCCGGCATCCGAATAAGGGTACCCGATGCTGCGATGACAAGTTCGTCGAAAAGCTGCAGGAGTGAACAAAGTGACGAGGCGCATTTTGATAGATGCGTACCTCGATGACCTTGATGGGGAGTCAGCTTCGGATCGTGACATGTAAGAATATGGTGATTCCTTACTTGCCCTATCCAATCGTCGTACACGACATAGTCGCCTGCATTGACGCTAGCTGCATGACGAAGATCCTTGATGTTCCTCCAGCCCTCGACAGGCTCGCCGCTGATGGCGTGTACGAGCCTGGCTTGCGTACGAGTGCTTACTACGACGCCGGAGCGAACGTTGTCGAGGCTGCGTTTGCAATAATCCCCTGCCTGAAAAGTGCGATCGACGAGCTCATATTCGGATTCTGGGACGATCTCGCGAAGACCGCCCGGTAGGAAAGACACGCCAACCTCACCACGGGTGAGGGGGCGCATGAGCGGATCCATGAGGGGGCTTGGAATGGGAGGGAGATCGTCTGCATCATGCCAACAGCGCTGAGAAGGACTGTGAGAGGGAAGGGAAATGGAGAACATCGGCTCTTACCAATACAACGCCATATACGTTAGGCGAACTACTACGCCTGACGATGTCCTCTTGGTAAAACTAGAAAGCGGGGAAGGTCGACTGGGGAGGTCAACGGCGAGAGTGGAAGAGTACCTTTGTAGACGGCGGCGGCCCGTTTCCAGACGACATTGACCCTGCGGTTATGAGAGAGCGGATCTAAGGTTGAGTGGTGTTGCACAAAGCTCATCGCATCACGTGGTCCGGTCACTCCTTGTCCACAACCATGCTTGACTTCCTCCCTGTCGAGATCATCATCCACGTATTCTCCCATCTTGTCTATCGTGACCTGCTCGCTTGTACCCTCGTGAGTCCTCCATTCCCCCCCCACTATTTTACCCGACTCAATCATTCTAGGTGTGCCGCCTTTTTCACACAATTGTACAGGAGAACGCCTCCTGCCAGTATACAATCGAACTGACTGTCTTTGGCATGCAAAATGGCCCTCCCAGCGCCATGGGTCACGCCGATCGCTTGTCTATGCTCAGGAATAGCCAATCTGCATGGCACGCCTTGCGATGGACCACATCGAAAGATGTCCGCATGTTGCAGGGCTCCTTATACGAACTCTACGGCGGCGTATTGGCCCAGTCCAACCACTTGGGCGGCCGCGGCCTGGTCTTTCGTCGCCTCCCTTCTCACTACCGCCGCATCAAAGAGCACGTGTGGTCACTCGACATGGACTTCATTTTACGAGACTTTACGCTGGATCCCGCTCAAGATCTTCTCATCCTTATTGCTCAGCCAATTCTTCGGTGGGTTGTATATCTCCAGCAGAGCTGTATCTTCACATCTTTCAAGACCTGGCGTGTATGATGCGCGAATAGAGACTTCGATACACCTACGCTCTCTGACAACCGGAAAGGTGCACCCTTTGGCCACAAAGTCGCCCGTGCTTGTACACGACGTCGACCTGCGCACCGCAAACTTGACATTCGCGATCCAGATTCACAGTGATCGTGTCGCTGTGCACTTCGTTAGTCATGGAATGGCGCCGTCAGAGCTCGTGGTATGGAATTGGAAGACAGGGGAGACGCTCCTGGTAAGACAGCGCCAGCGCTGATTGCGTGTGCTGACCCCGGTCCCATCCAGAGCACCTACAGCGGCAACCTGATGGCGTTTGCGTTTCTTACCGAACGCCTTATTCTGGTAGGTGGCCTCGGAGACGTCGAGTTCAACCTCAATCAGCCTCGGCTTTTCGTGGTAGATCTAGACTCTTGCAAGGGCGAAAGGACCGAATTCGACGAAGTGGAGTATCTCTGTGCATTTCTATACCCAACCTGCTACCCCTGGGTTCATCTACTGAGCTTCCTAATTCGGTCGGACCCGTGTACAGACTGGTCGCCACAACCAAGTGTTCAGGTGCCCTTTTCGATCGGACCTGGGCCAAGGCTGTATGTTGTGACGATTTGGGTCATGCAGGGTGAAGAAATCTCTCCGATCGACCTGTTCGTGCTGTCGGACACATTGCTGGATCACGTTGATACCCTCGGAGAAGGCGAAACTCGGCATGATTTCGAGTGGTCTGAATGGGGACCCGCTGGGACGCGCATGATGGCACAAGTGCCACACTCCCACGTGTGGGTATGCTACATATTTGGCACTCGATTTAGTTCGATCATCGGGGGTGGGCGAGAAAGTCGACATAGGGACTCGCGGATATTGGAGGTGTGGGATTTCAACCAGCTTGGGATCAAAAGGGATATCAGAGGGAAGAGGGCAGAGTCATGCGAGGTTGAATGGCATGTTGGAGACACGAGTGTGCTGAGCAGCAGGGTATTTGTGGGAGAGGTGCGAACGAGGCTGCCATACCGGGTCTTGCGGAGGAGGCTAGCTGCGCCGTCGGAGGGGGATCCAGTGTTCACGGAAGCAATGTGCAGTGAAGATAGCGTCATACTTGTGGATGTAAGTTGTCGGTCTGTTATTTCCGCTGGACGTCGACTGAGCAGCGTGCTAGTCACAAGGACGACAGTTTCGTATTTTAACGTTCTGAGGTGTCGGTTGGGATGTCGATTTCCTTTGTGTTGATAGAAATACATGATTCATGACCGTATAAGTGAGGGGAATGTGCGATTGCCGTTCGAGTCGCGGATTGAGCTCACAGCAAATACAGCTCGACGAGCATCCAAAAGCCTTGCTGTTCAAACCTGCCACACATGTTAAAAACAGATCCTCGTCCCTCCGAGCCCTTCTCTCCAAAGCTTCATGTCCTTCCTTTCTTCCCGTCTCTTCTCTCGCAAGCCAACTTCCCGTGCCTTTTATGCAGTATGTCATCCTCTCTCTTTCATCCTCCCCGCTCATCCCTCTTTCAGACAATCAGGAGCCTTCGCCACCCTCCCCCTTCGTCCCTACCCCCAGGCGGCGATGAGTCCGATCCGTCAGAAAGCGCAAGTCCCCACATACTCTTTCGATCACCGCATCGCTCACCTTTGACACAGGACTTTATCCTTTCCATCCTGAGGGCAAACCCCTCCTTGCGTGACACAAAGTCGTATTTAGATAGTTTCGGTATTCCCCAACCGCACCGTCATAAAAAACCGGCACTCCCCCCTTCTTTGCTCCATTTCCCATCTCCCGCCACCCACCCCCGCCCCCATCCGTCTGACGAGGCACCACCGACGCAGAAATCCTTGGATACAAAAACAAGTCGTGTCATATCTTCAATCCTGAATCCCGTCTACTGTCGTACCGCTCTGGTCAAGCTCCAGGGTCCGTTCACCGACAGACAGCTCGACAGCATCGCTCGCGGCATGGTTTACTTGGAGAAACTCGGTTTGGTCAGCGTCATTGTCATCGAGCATGACAAGCTGCCCAGAGGCGACGACCGCGAACGAGCTGCTGTCACAGAAGAAACCAACCGTGTCGTCGCTGCCCTCGAAGCCCAGGGTGCCAAGGCACGTCCTGTTCTCGGCGCGTTCGTTCGCCTTGGACCCAAACCGGGAGACAGTGACACACCCATAAATGGTACCACTTTACCAGAAGCGCATGTCTTCCCTGAAGACCTCGCGCCAATCCGTTCAGCCCTCCGCGCCGGTGAAATCCCCGTTATCCCCCCTTTCGCCCTAGATTCGTTCTGCCGTTCTACCCGCGTCGATGCCGATGACATAGTAGCAGCTCTCGCGCGTGGCATGGTAGAGGCCGCCGAGTTAGATAGCAAGTCCCAGTCCCAAAAGCCATCAGATCCTCATGCGGATTACTCAGAAGATATAAATCTCACCCCTATGCGACTGATGATCATCAATCGAGAGGGCGGCGTACCATCTTATGCACGTTCTGGATATCCCCACCTTCTCATCAATCTCACCTCCGAATTTGACTTCATCCGGGATACGTTCGATTCCATGTGGCTGGAGGACCGCCCGTCCGCCCTTTCAAATTTAGCCCTCGCGCGCACATGCCTGTCGTACATGCCTCCAACGTCCTCTGCCATAATGGTATCGCATCGTTCGCCAAGTTCCCTCATTGCCAACCTAATCACCAATAAGCCCGCTGTTTCCTCCAGTCTCCCCCATGCACTTTTACAAGGCAATCGCAAACTGACCCCTGACACTCCCACTCTTCTCCGGCGTGGTCAGCCGATACGCGTCATCCGAGATTTGGCCGATGTTGACAGGGATAAATTGAATCATTTACTTCAAACCTCCTTCCAGCAGACGCTTGACATCGACGCCTTCTATAAACGCCTAGAGACGTGCCTTGACTTTGTGGTAGTTGCCGGAGACTATGTTGGTGCAGCCGTCGTTACCAACGAGCCTATTCCCGGTTCATCTTCTACCCCTATATCATACTTGGACAAGTTCGCTGTTTTACCTAGCCATCAAGGCGATGGTACAGTCGACTTCCTCTGGGTTGCCCTCCACGACGAGTCATACGGCCTAGGCCACCCCTTCTCCATCAATCCCAACGGTGGTAAAGAGGGCAAGGGGGAAGGTCGAGATCTCGTATGGCGCAGCCGATCAAATAACCCGGTGAATAAGTGGTACTTCGAGCGTAGCACAGGTCACATCCGGATGGGTCCGTGGGTTCTATTTTGGTGTGACGCCGAGAAGAGATTGAGACTTGAGGAGGCACGTTCTGTTTCTCGTCTTTCGCACATTGAAGATTGGGAATCTGGGAGGCTGGAGGAGTGGGCGGAAGTGGTTACTAAAATCCCTTCCGCTTGGAAGTAGAAAATGAAGCTTGACCACGCATAGATTTGTAGCACAGTATGAATGCTAAGTAATAGCCTACGTGAGAATGTAAACTGTCGTTTAACACGTCCTGTTCCTCGATGCTCAGTGGCTCGACCGTCTCCTCCGCCTACGCTTCTCTTTCTTTGGTGGAGGAGAAGACCCGGACGAGGTTGTGGTAAAAGAGATAACAGTATTCTCCTTGAGGACCTTCACAGCTAAACCAGGTGACGTGTTTCCGACCCATTTCCAGGATTGATATGTTCCGTCCTTTAGTGTGATGCTTTCGACCAAGTGGTTCAAACCTTCGACAACCCGGCGATGGAATCGACCGCAAGTCCATTCATCAATATTACGAGCCAGAAAATAGACTTGGAGGATGTCACTTGGATTATCCATGTCCCATTCATGGAATGGTCGGTCAGACGTTGAGTCTCCGTGCAGCCCAGGGCGCGAATACGGAGCCGACACGACGATCTAAGAAAAATAACTTCAGTATTCAAACCATTCAGACGTTTGGAATAACCCACGGGCTTGCCATCCACTACTTCACACCAGTCAATATGTGCTCGCACTCTCCCGTTTGCCCAGATTAGTCCAATGACAGGGCTTCTGACGTTCAGCGAGTGGAGATGGCGAGCGGCGGAAGCTGTTGCGATGCGATTTTGGCGATATGCATCATCAAGAAAAGTATGCACTGGCTTCTTGTCCTCCCAGAAGCTGCTCACGAACTCGAACCCAGGCATGTCAGGGAGCTGAGCACATGGAGTACTCTGATACCGAAACGAGGATCCTCTCGCTGCAGTCCCAGCTTTCGCAATCGCTGGAAGATTCTTGAGAACCTTGTATGGGGATTTTGCGGATTGCGACAGAGGACGCGTCAATGATGCAGGGAGGAACACTGCACAGTCGGGGGTAGCCGTCTTCGCGTTCAGGACGCGGTGGGCATCCTCTGTAACAATGCTAGTTGGTTGCGGAAGAGAAACCGTGCACTGCACCCTGGTAAATATGAGGCCAAGGCAAGTTGAAATGGACGGCGGAGATCCCTGACCTGAAGACACTGTCCCTAATGGCAGGACTCCGGAAGACATTATAGCTAAACGATCGTCAGTATCAGCGCGTCGGAGACTGGCAATAGTGGCTCGGTGAGACATACACACTTGCAACGTAGTCAGCTTCTGACCATTTTTCATTACTTGCCCTCATCTTACGGAGTCTTTTCCATGCGAGGAATACTACGGAGATCTGCTCCATCAACTCCTCATCCTGGAATTTTGGGTTACTCGAGAAAAGATGCGATGATGTGTCGAAGGCCAACTTGAGAAAGTTGCCAAATCCCTCGCTGCCGTATCTAGCGGCATGCTTCTGTACATTGATAAATGACTGTCTCACTGTAATGACTTTGAACGAAAGACCTTGTCTAGCCAAGCTTTGGATATCCGACTACGCGTGTTGAAGATCTCCTGAACATCACTCATGAATTCGTCGGGAATGTCTGAAAAAGAGGCTTCTTCGCAGTTTTGGTACGCTGACCAAGTTTCAAAGTTCCGCGCATTGCGCGCAATTCTAGAATGAACGATTAACCTAGTATTGCTGACCAGCTCGGTGCGAAGAAAGTCCTCACTCAGATGCAGACAGTGCTCGCTGGTGCCCAGTACTAGTGGACCTTGAGTTCTTCACCGCAACTGGCTTCGACATTCACCGAATATTACAGAATCAAGCGGGATGCGATAGTACACCCGAGAACCAGGAATAGTGTGAGCAACGACGAAGATGTTCAAGTCAGAAGACCCAGCTTTACAATGTCGTAAAGAACGGCAATTTCCCAGCGCTTCGGGGCGGATAGAGATCGCCTGAATTCAATCTCTTGTGCGCACGACTTCTGTATAGCAACCAGTACTAGTGCTGAGGGAGTAGAACTGCTCTAAGTGAGGAAATATTACAAGCAAAGAGTAAAGCAACATATCGAGGCGCCCGCTCAGAATCTACATCGAGCACCCAGTCACAGGGATTCACTTCTGAGGTAACGGTATCCAATGGGATAATAAGTAAAGCGGATTAGAACAAGCTATCCATCACTTTTCGCGATGCCTCAACTCCAAGCTGCATAGATTGCAGATCAGTATTTGCGTTCAGGTGTTGGGAAGAAATCACCCACAAAAGTGGCAGCATTGGCAGGAAATGCCTGAGGTAAACAGCATATGTATTAATAACGTTGGCACGTAATGCCGAATGCCCAGCTTACTCTAGCCATAGCAGGTCCAAAACCCTTCCAGAGAGCCGCGAGACCACCTTGGGCGACGGTCTTTCGCAGGCAATCAAAGAAACCAGAGTATGTACCGGAAGGAGCAGACTGCAACCTTGATTTGATCACCTATTGCAATTGCTCAATGTCTCGAAATAGCACATTAGAGACCGAACCAACATCCGGGGGTATTGCCAAAGACCACAATGCGATACCCGCAGTTCCACCAGCCAAAGTGATGGTGCCAAAATCGAGTTCAGGGGCTGACGATCCAGTTGGCGTCAACGCCTTTTTAGTGACCTCGTACGCGGCGAAGTAGCTAATCCCAATGATTGTTAGCTTAGATATCGAGCCGGGTAGGAGAAACTATCATA
>QFEM01000454.1:2963-15604 GCA_003316205.1 Boletus bicolor
ATACATCGAGTTCGCCCCTGTTCTCCGGACAAACGTGGGTAGAAACAAGCTGGAGAACCAACTCGCCGGGGAAGCAGGCTGTGGCCTGGTCAATCCGTCCATGGTGACTTTCGATCTTCATCATCGTATGATCTTACATGTGATGCGGTTCCTCGTACGTTGTCGAATGACGGACAGGATCCAAGCCCTTCCACAGACGTGGCGGACGTGCTGCTCGCTGTCCAGATGGAGAGGTTACGCGTGGAAGAGGCCCTAGCTGCGCGGGATAGCGTAGTGGCTCATCTTGAGGACGCGTACGTTTCCGTTCGCCAAAAGGCAGCGACAATATTGCGGCTGGAGCAAGAATTGGAACTCTTCAAACGGGCCTCGACTCCGGCGAACACGAATTCTAGTCCTTTTGAAGTTGTTTTGGAACCTCCTAGGACACCACGTTCCGATCCGGGTGAAGCGTCAGCGGAGACGCAGGTGCGTATTATCCTTTATGCTATCGTTCGAATCTTGCTCAAGAAAATATGACCATAGATTGAATCCACACAGGCAAATCCAGATACCCCCCGAGGAATGTCAAGTGAACCTCCAAGCACACCTGACAAACTTGGCGATAGTCTGCAAAGCAACTCGGCTTACTGTAGACAAGTTTACATCAATAGCTCCGCACTAGTCAGAGAATCGCATGCTCCCACCACTCCAACATCGTCCAGTGACGAAGAGCATCAGGTAAGTGCATACATGCGTTCCACATCTCAGAAACCATTTTCTACCGTATAGGTTTCCTTCCCCATTGCCGAGGAAGCGACTCTGGCCGAACGGACAATCACTGCGAGACAAGCAATGCTGGCAAATCTTCCTCTGCCGTCCGGTATTCCGGACGATGCGTTGCAACCAATCATGATTCACCCCCCTCATACTCTCCACGAGTTCCTTGGAAATACATCCGGCGTAAGTCTGCTCCGAGTTTCCCTCGTGATACTAACACCTCCAAGTCCCTCAAGGATTTGTGAGGACTTTCTTCTGGTGTTATCTAATTACTCATCTCCTCGACTTTTGAACTCGCATCTTGGAAATACTCAACCAATAATGGGCCAGACTCAAAAATTACAGAGTCTTATCTCAGCTGACGACATGCTGGTGTCCAGACAGAGAAGAGCACGGGTATTTCCTGACCCCGGTCTTCAAGTGCAGCACAAATCCGCGCGTCGCGACAGCACATCGTTGGACCACCGTTGATGTAATTGGTCACATGAACAAGCCGACGGGTGAGGTGACGCGTTGTTCCGAATACCAGCCTGACCAGTCTCTTTTTGCTAGAGTGCTTTTATAACAAGGACGGAAAGTGGTATTATGCTGGTACCTACAAGGCTTTCCGGATGGACGATCTTACTGTTCAAGAATGGGGGGCTCTTTCGGCCGAGGTAAAATTCTTAAGTCGTTCTCGAAGATCTGGCCGTGTGGACACAGTCGTTTTCGTAGACGACCCAAGCAATCGTCAGGGAAACTTTGGCCGGACGGAAGAACGTGTCGCCTCAAAATCACTACGAAACGTCCCAGCTCTATGCCGCGGGGGCTTTACGCCTGGCTTGCATCGGTCTGCACTGCGTTGGTTTCAGCGATGACCTGTATCGTGGTGTGCTCGAACAATCAAGATTCATCTATTGGGGCCGAAGCTCCGTATGGACACCTGTCAGGACGACGACCGCGCTGAGCGAGACAAGCGACGACGCTAAATCCTCCTTGCCTTGAAGCATCCTCGATCGTCCTTCTCTGTTCTTGTTTCCTGTCTGATGTACATGTTTCTGGCAAATATTCCTGTATTGATCAGTCACACTACCATCCTGAATGTCATGTAATGGAACTCTGGAAAGATGTGTCTCCGAACAAAACTTGATACTGGGATTTCCGACATACATTTCATCATACAGTACTTGATCCTACAATTTCACCGAAGGCGCAACCCCCTGACCGGAGAGTGTTGCTCCTCCATCAAGCAAGATGTGAGCACCAGTGACATGTGCACTGGCGGGAGAGCAGAGGAACAGTACAATTCCAGCAAGATCCGAGGGGTAGCCAAACCGTCCTAGAGAACACATGATTCATTGGAGATAGCCGTTCAGCTAAAACCATACCAGTTGGTTGTAGGGATGCAATCTTTTCTTCACCCACGGACTTGAAACCAAATGCTGTCATCTTGGTGGGAAAGATTCTACATAACACCTCAGATGTCTCAAAAGTCCAGGCACCGTTAAACATACCCGGGGCAAATTGCATTCACCCTGTCTCAGTTGGTGGTAAGCGATACAAGCGAGAAACACGGTATATCACACACATGATCTTCTGAGGACCCAGTTTGACCGCCAATATCGACGTGAGATGATTTACTGCTGCCTTGCTAACGTTATCTGCCAATAGGATGTATGAGGGGGTCGTAGGATCGAAGAATGCAAGATATGCACGACTGACAGCTGTATGTTCCACTACCTTCGGCGCTCACTAGACCTTCGACGCGTGCAGTGACACTCGCAGTCGATGAAATATTGAGGATGTGAGCGGGGTCCACAGAAGTCGCCTCTTCGGCAAGCCATGATGATAGCCTCCAGTACACGGCATCTCAGTCATCATCCTATACATCTATGAGCTATAGGAACTTACCCGACAGTCACTGGACATCACAAATCACAATTAGAATGGACACGACCACGCAAGGACAGGGAGGACTCACAATAGAAGAGGCTTTTCACGTTCACAGCCATGACGTTATCCCAACCCTTATCCTCGGGGACGGCGTCGAAAGGGGATCCCCATGTCACGCCAGAGTTGTTCACGAGGATGTGTAGTGTCTTGGCTGGTTCGACCTCGGTGAGGGCTGCAATCAATGCGTCTACGCCGGCCTTGTTCTGCATATAACAGTGGAGGTATGTAAATATGTCTCCGTCAGCACCAGAAATGTTGTTCCACCATACGCTGGTCATACTCACGCTGAGGTTGGCGACGATATAGTGCGCACTCCCGGGTCCGAGTGCGTTGAGTTCTGCCGCTGTCTAAAACGGACTCCGGCATGTCATATCAGGGCCTAAGAAACCACCGTAGGCACTACGCACCTCTTGCAGCTGTGCCTCCTTTCTTGCTGCGATGTAGACTTTGGCGCCATTTTGGACGAGCGCGGAGGCGATCGTCTTGCCAAGGCCTGTTCCACCACCCGTCACGAGCGCTATGTAAAGCGAGTCCAAGCCGTCATCACGACAAACGCTCGAGTACGTAGGCACGAATAGGTACCTATTTTCCCGCGGACGTTGAACAAGGATTGCAGAGAAAAGTCTAGAGGAAGTATCATCGCAACAAGTACATATGCATGGCGAATATGCGGCGGCAGGTTCACCTGATGGCGACATGACGCTTTCGTGAGTTTAATTCTTTACCAGTCCAGCACGGCGCTGGAAGAATGGACGAGAGTCATGAGACCCACCTTGGGATTGAGATGAGGGACCGGCTATCCGAATACCCGCTCCCGGTATCCGCCTTGATTCTACGGTTTGTACATTGCCCGCTGACCACCGCTTTTTGGGACCGTCTTTGGGCATGTATCAATGGTCTTGATGGTTGTCCTCGCGACACGGACAATGACCTCATGCCCGTCCTCGCGGCAATAGCATGGAGGTCACTCGCCACGAAGTCCGTCTATGTATAAGGTCGTGAAGTATACGGCATGGCGGCTGCGCACGCCTTCTTCGTCGTTCTTTCCTTAGATGCGTCCACTATCTATCGTCCTGATCGCTGTCTTGCCGGCCTTGACAGCTGCGTTACCGCACCGCCGTAGCCATCTGGAGATCCCAATTTACAAGAGGTCGACTCTAGCGAGGGATGGGGTAGTCAACCTAGACGCCCTTCGCTCTCATATTGCGTATTCAGAACGGTAAGCCACGTCCGATAATCCACCGTGTTTCTTCCATCTTACTGTGACGATCAGAAAGTATTCAGAAGGGGTCGCTGCGTTCGAGCGCCACACCAGTGTACTTCCGCGGTCTTCACGTGGTCATACACCCACTCGACGCGCTTTCGGCGCTAATCCACTCACGGCTGAAGGGAACGAACTATGGTACGGCACCATTTCCGTAGGGTCGCCTGCCGTCGAATACAAGGGTGAGCTGTTCGTCCATGTC
Organism: Boletus bicolor; assembly: GCA_003316205.1. Classification (NCBI taxonomy): domain Eukaryota; kingdom Fungi; phylum Basidiomycota; class Agaricomycetes; order Boletales; family Boletaceae; genus Boletus; species Boletus bicolor. The sequence goes on from QFEM01000454.1 coordinate 7,118, forward strand.
GTTGCACAGCACCTCATTCATCATCATCCAGTGGCTTTTGATACTGGGTCTGCGGACTTGTTCATTCCTGCGTCTAACTGTGGCTCGACGTGTGATGGCCACACGCCCTACAATCCAAACGCGAGCTCCTCGGCTGTCGATTTGGGTCGAAACTTTTCCATTGCATATGGCGATGGTTCTACGGTCGCTGGCGACCAGTACATAGACACGGTTACCATCGCGGGTTTCGTGGTGCGTTATCTTGACATAATGGCGTACTTGAGATCTCTGACGATATCTTAGGCCAAAAACCAGACTATCGGGGCAGCTTCACAGTATTCCACAGGTTTCCAAGCTGCAAATTTCGCACCGGATGGATTGATGGGCATGGCGTTTGCAGGCATCTCCTTGTTTCCTGCGAATCCAGTTGTTCAGACGCTCATCGCAGAGGGACAACTTTCTGACCCCGTTTTTGCTTTCAAGTTAGCCTCATCGGGGTCCGAATTGCGCATCGGAGGCATCGACACGTCTTCATACACAGGCCCTTTCACCTACACGCCTGTCACTGTGCAGGTTAGCACTTGTTCATACTACCCCCATATCGAGCGTTAACATGGAAGGCTCAGGGGTACTGGCAAATCAGCCCGGACTCTATCAATGCCAACGGCCAAGCGATCAGCACGAACATTTCCGCAATCGTGGACACAGGGACAACATTCATCCTTGGGGACACGCAAATCGTTGGTCAGTTCTACAATGCCCTCAACGCCACGAACGTAGGAAGCGGATTTTACACGAGTATGTCCGCACGCCCTCCACTGTTTACTTTCCTTACCTCGTGTTTTCAGTGCCTTGCAATGCAATGCCTAATGTCAGTATCACGATTGGTGGGAAGCTTTTTGCCATCTCCGCCGAGACGTTCAATCTTGGGTCGTACAACTCTTCCGGGAATGATTGTATTGGCGCTATAGCAGCCACAGGTAGTCTTGGAGGTATGTCAGGACTCAGCGTCCGTGGTTAGGGTGTTTTCTGATGTTCATCGTAACTAGACACTTGGATCCTGGGTGACGTATTTCTGCGAAACGTCTACTCTGTTTTCGACATTGGTCAACTACGAGTCGGCTTTGCTGATCTCGCATGACGCTCCCCTCCTTTGAGAGCCTTGATGGTGCATCTGTCGAGCCGGACTCTGGCAGTCCTTGTAGATGTTTAATTTCGGACCTGCCATGATGGTCATTTCCATATCCTTGCACCGTTTACACGGACCCAGCTTTCCTGCAATATCTATCAGAGATAATAGTACAGAATCAAGTTATTGTTCTAGATGTGAATCACAAACATAAAGTATAACTTACCATTTTGGGTGTCAACAAAACTTCAAGTTTGTTTAGAGTTCTGGATGTGTGAGAGTTTTTTAAGTATTTGCACACATAAAAATTTGTTCTGAATGTGAAAATACTCAAAAAACTTGTGCATGTCCAGATCTAACAAACTTTGAAGTTCTGTTGACACCCAGATGGTAAGCTGCACTTTGTGTTTGTGAGTCATGTCTGTCCCAGTTGATACATAATGGGCTTGCAATGGATTGAACTTGGAAAAAAAAAGTTTGCAATAAATATTCCAATATATTGAGAAAATGTATATTTCACTGTCTGGAAAACTTAGTCATTCAAAAAATATATTTAAAATAATAACTAAGGGTCAGTTGTGCTTACATATTTTATCATAGATTCCAAAAAAGATATTCAAGTTGTTGCTCTTGCAAAGTCTAAAACCTTATTTTTATTCTGTATATAAATAATATTTGAGCACAGCCAATGAGAATTATTGATTACTAATATATCTATTATTCAGATGGATAATTATTTTTAGACTTTGTGAAAGCAACAACTTAGATATCATTCTTGTAATATATGTAAGTACAATTACCTTCAATTATTATTTTGAATAAATTCAGCAAAGTTATTTTGCCTCTTTTGGATTACTAATTTTCTCTATATTGGTGAATATTTATTGCATTTTCTTTTTCCATGTATCAACTAAGTTTGCATCACAAATAGAGCTCGGCTGAGGAAACCCATGTCCACCCCATCCACAAAGACATTAGACCACATCGTACATCTTACGCCACCTGGCACAGTCGACCAAGTATCACAACAATTCAGAAATCTGGGTTTCAAGTTCGCACTTTTCCTTTATTGAATGTCTCCGAGAAGCTTGACTTTAACCCCCTTTCTTTAGTGTCATTGTTGGCGGAACCCATGCAGGAGGGCTCTCAGCCAACGCACTCGTGGTAGGACTGCATTTCCATCTAATCACAGCCCATACCAAAGTACCGATCATTCACCCCTCAACCCGCACAGATCCTAGGCGATGGCGCCTATCTCGAACTCATCTCGTTCACTCACCCCCCTTCCCACTACCCGCCTGGCTCGCCCGATCGCCAACGCCGCGATGCCAATCCCTGGGCGCATAAAGACCCCGGATGGATCGACTTTGCCTTCCTCGGCTCCTCCACCACCTCGATCGCGAGCATCATCAACGCACGTGCAGAGAGAGACCGTAGTGGCGTCCACTACGCCCCCGAAACGCACGGCGGTCGTACACGCACGGATGGGCGAGTCCTCCAGTGGGTCATCAGCGCCACAGAGGACGACCAACTCCGGGGGAGCGTCCCGTTCTTTTGTGGGGACGTGACGCCCCGGCAATGGAGGGCGAGTTTTTCTCTTGTTTCTTTCGACGAACGCGTCATGGTGGGCAGGGAATCATGCTGACTGGGATAATGCGTCGTGCAATGCGCGCGCGCGTTGGTTCGTGTATATAGGTCCCCGTCGAGCCGCCATCGAACGCGGTGCATCCTTCAGGCGTGGAGGGGGTTGCGTATATCCGTCTGCTGGCGGAACCGGAATCGCTCGCGAGCATCTCTGCGCAGCTCACGTCGGTCGTCGGGGAGCATCCGAGACCGAATACCACGAGGTCGGAATATGTCTGGACGTTGGAGGTGCCATCAAGCACTCGGAAACCGCACCTCATCCTGAGTGCGCCGACAAACGACGAAGAGCAAGGTCATCTAACTACAAAGGGCCCGGGTATCTTTGAAGTAGGGTTTTCAGTAGGGCGCGATGGTGTTGAAAGGGAATCAACCACCCCGTACGGCAAGATCGTTTGGGTGAGGTCCCCCTAGACTTGAACCATCCTAACGTAGCCTTAGTGTATTACAAAAAATACGGTGTGGAAGTTACGCACTTCAGCGATCAGTGATTCAGTGGCCACTACAATTGAAGGTGGAAGGCAAAAATAAAACAAATGACCGCCGCAGGGGTCGAACCTGCAATCTCCTGATTACGTAGTATCGTAGTCAGACGCGATGCCATTTCGCCAGGCAGCCGATGTTTCTTGTTGAAACGGTATTCCCTATCGATGAACGTACTTAGTAGTACTACTTGAATTTAAACAATACTTTGGCAATGACCATCGATGCCAATCTCCAGGATGTTTCACAGCATCGTGGAGCAAATGGAAAAAGCAATGCCATCGTCAGTACTATAGTACCATGCTCTACATGCTTCACGTTCAGACCATCGCACATTGACCCGGACCACTCGAGACCAGGATAATGGTTCCATCTGCATCATGCATGACCGTTTCCCTGTGTTACATTCCTGTTTCTGTCCCCCGGGCCGTGCTTCAAATACTAGATCGGCGAGCACCAATAATGGATGATCCTGACGGACTTGGTGCTACACTGGCAGCAAAGCGAACAGGTGATAACAGAGCCGGAGGAGCACGAGCAGAGTCATTCCTCGCGATGGCGATGCGAACGAGGACCGTGTAGAAGGTGATAGATATTAAGGGCGTCATCTAGTAGCAACCGTGTCAGCGAGGTCATGACGTGATCGGAGTTTGGTGACCGAAGATAGGAAGACGAACGAACCATGTCCAACAGAATGACCTGCCCAGTGTTCTGGAAAGCATAGCATACGAGAAGAGTAAGGAGTACGAGTGTGTATAGAACCGCCGCGTCTACGAGAATGCGGAGCAGTAGCGTAACCTCGACCCCAGACCGAGAAAGTACCCGGACTACTCCCGGAACATTTTGATTCGTTGTCCAAATACGATACGCCAACAAAGCTGTTTAGCCCGTAACAATGTCACACGGCTGCCCAGATGAACAATGTAATTAGCTCACCTGAACTGAGCACGTTTGTCGCCATTGTCAACAGATAGAAAGGAAGAATCCATTTTCCAGTGTCTACCAGGATAACATGCTCTAGGTCTGTTGCATGCGACATACGGTAGAGAAACCCTACGGAGGTCACTGGAAACGCCGAGTTATAATTGCACGATAAACGACACGTTTACAGCACACCAGAAGCAGCACACCATAGCATCACAGGTGGCATGATGACCCTCAAGCTTTGCCAAACGACATAACAACGATATATCTGGTTTTCAGGCAACATGAGCTTGAGGGGTTCACAACCAGTAATCACAGGAACCCACCACAACCCCATCACCTAGGAGCGTTTGTAGAACAAAGACAGCGTTCTTGATGATGAACGTTCGCTGTGTCACATCAGCAAAGAAACCCGTCGGACCCCCCGGGAAGATGTCGGCTTTGGTGATGAACCCGTATATGAGGCGATAAATATCAACCATCAAGTGCTTGGTATGGCGTTAATCTACAGAATTAAGTACGAATGAATACTTACAACGGTGCTGAGAGTCATCAAAGTCAAGGCGACCAACGCCATTGACCAATTAATTTCATCCCTGGGACGCTCGTGGGTCAGTGCCCACACGGTCCCGCCGAACATGACTAATGAAATACCTAGTATCGCAGGATTGAGTTGTCAGTCTTACGAGGAGAAACACCGGGAAGCTGGATAGTCACCATAAAGGATACACTCTATTGAAGTGGAAAGTATAGTGACAAAATCAAGTCCGATCCCCGAAGGGGTCATTATTATGGCGGGTATCTGGACTAAGGGGAATAAATGATGTCGCTATCTGTCGAGCCGCATGATGTTATAAGTAAATCGGAACGCAAACGTTATGCGAGCAACACAGTTAGAGTCGCGCCAACTACTGAGCCCGACTCCGACAACCTGAGATGACCGGTTATTTATCAACAAGGTTTTTACTTTCTGACTCACCTCAAAAGTATCATTGGACGATCAAAGTTAATCTCGGTGAAGGCCTGTGTCCACCGCCAATCGCGGACTGGCATGGCATCTTTTAAGCACCGCAGTCATCGCAATGCTTCGGAGTCCCGACACAGGCGATCTGATAGCACCTGTGAACCTGGTCAGCTCCGACTCGACATCAACGTCACTGGCCAAGTTCAACACTGCAAGGTGAAGCTACTGCGGCGGCGGCAGAAGGTGATGCTCGTAACTCGATCGAATTCTTGCTGACCGTCGCCGAGTGCAGTGGTTCTACATCCATGAAATTTCACTCCAGGCTCCAGCCTGACGACCGCGGTCACGGTATCGCAAAGAACCGATGGAATGAATTCAACGAACCCTGCCATCGCTCTGAAGCTTTCGGAGTCGGAGAAGGAATGTTGCTTCGAGGGGCCTCCGACTCGCAAATGCAAATTTCCTATTTGCCAGTGTCCCCAAGCCCCTTTCATCCTCTGGATCTTCTACTCGACTCATCCACGCAACTCTGTGATCACATCATCACTAGCCATGAGCGAGATATCAAAGCATGCCTGCTTCTACATCGACACTGTCACGTTTTGTGTACGGTCCTTTCCTCGTATAATCTTCCTTGTTGGAATTGACTAACGAACAAAAATTAGGTGGAGGACTGTCTGTTCAAGGTTCCCCGGGAGCCGTTCGAACAGGAGTCCACCGCCTTCAGAGACATGTTCCTTCTCCCCACAGGAGACACTCAGGATGAAGAAGGCAAGAGCGACGACAACCCCATTCATCTGACGGGGATTGAAAAAGACGAATTCGAGCAGTTTCTCAGCGTTCTTTTACGCAGGTAGGTCCACGGGGCGTCGTGCGTGACTATCCATTCGATCGCCATCGCTGACGAGCACGATCAACATGACGAAAATTCTTCTACCACCACCGACATCGGTAGAACCCACGGCACGTGCCACAAATCGTTGCCAAACAGCACACAATGGATGCCCGTCCTCAGACTCGCGACCCTCTGGGGATTTGACACAATCCGCAAAGCCGCGATCGATCATCTCAAAGTTATATTATCACCTGCGAGCAAGATCGTCATCGGAAAGATGTATGACCTGGGCTTTGAGTCGTGGTTGTTGCCTGCCATGCACGAGATCGTGCGACGGCACAAATCGATTAGTGTTGAAGAGGCTCGGCGCTTGGGTCTCGACATGACAGTCAAGCTCGCTTCCGTGCGTGAACAGGTTACATTCAAGCACTCGAATAGTTTCGTCACTGGATACGCGACTGTTCCAGGGAGTAGACCTTCTGTTGAGGAGCTCGACTTCACGCAAATCCTCCGGGAAACCTTCAAAAGGTCGTCTGGTTGAGTGTTCTCAAAAGTACAGCTTTAGGCGGTTCAAGAACATCCTATCTGTCGCACAAATGTACGTTCAAACACATCTGAAGTGTGTCTATCATGCTGCCTCGTATAGTACACTCGTGGTAGTCACAGACTCACAGAAATGTCGCGGAAATGCAGTAAGTTACGATGTCAATCCCGTAGTCCGCGCCTGCACTTCTCTTCGAAGTGTGAATCGGACAATGTAAAATGTGAAACCGTACCGGCAGGTTGGCAAGGTGGGATTTCATGGTGTGGCAACAAGCTTTTGAATGATCTCAACGATTTGAGCTCAGAATGAGCTCGTCCAACTTTGTAGTACTTCTTGTATTATCTATAGACGTGAACGGACGTAGCGCACATGCAAATTAAGTGTAGAAGTGGGATATTTCACAAAAGTGCGAACTTACCCATGAATGCCGAGACTCTGTCTGCAGCGTATGGGATAGTAGAATTCCAGTTGTCTACATCTCGCCCAATTCCCTATTTACCAGTGGTCAAGCTTCGAGCCCATTTCATCCTCTGGATCTTTCACTCGACTCGTCCACGCAACTCTGTGATTACATCGTCACTAGCCATGAGTAAGATATCAAAGGACGCCTCTTTCTACATCGACACCGTTACGTTTCGCGTACGGTCCTTCCTTCGCATAATCTTGTCATCGAAATTGACGATAAAACAAAAATTAGGTGGAGGACTGTCTGTTCAAGGTTCCTCGGGAGCCGTTCGAAAAGGAGTCCACCGCCTTCAGAGACATGTTCCTTCTCCCCACAGGAGATCCCCACAAGGAAGAAGGCAAGAGCGACGACAACCCCATTCATCTGGGATGCATTAAAAAAGACGAATTCGAGCAGCTCCTCAGCGTTCTTTTGTACAGGTAAGTTCACGGCGCGCCGCCCAACGCCGTACCCGCGGCGTCGCGTGTGTCCATCTATTCGATCGCCATCACTGACGAGCATGATCGACATGACGAAAACCTTTGTACCTCCATCGACATCGGCAGAACTCACGGCACGTCCCAGAAATCATTGCCAGAAAACACACAATGGGTGTCCATCCTCAGACTCGCGACCCTCTGGGGATTTGACACAATCCGCCAAGCCGCGATCGATCATCTCAAAGTTACATCACCACCTGCGAGCAGGATCGCCATCGGAAAAGACGTTTGACCTTGATTTTGAATCTTGGTCGTTGCCTGCCATGCACGATATCGTGCGACGGCACGATCCGATCAATGTTGAAGAGGCTCAGCACATGGGCCTCGACACCACACTCAAGCTTGCTTCCGTGCGCGAGCGGGTTTCATTCCGTGCGCGACCCCGTGGTTGGCAGCACGGATACGAACCCGTTCCAGGGCCCAGACCTGCTGTTGAGGAGCTCGACTTCAAGCAAATCCTCCGGGAAACCTTCAAACCATCCTCTGGGCTACAGAGTATATCTTTTGGAGACCAATATAATTATTTCGACTTCTGAATAATTACTGCGTTGTCTTGCAAAACACCATACTAGCGGCCGACACACTTACAACACGTTACTTGTTCTCCTTGCAATATTATGTTACGCCCAGTTCGTCCTCCCTGTCGCTCCCTGTCGCACTCTTGCAATACCGCCGCACTTGCAAGACGTCGCTGGTTCCTATCTTATGCCTCGGCCTGGAAGTCTTGCAAAAAAAAAGGTCGCCTGCTGCACCTTTTGCACTGCAGCCACATCTCCTCGCCTTCTTCGTTTGGTAACCACTCGTGATCCCTTGACGTTATGCAGGTTTGCAGCAAGCGGGGGACGGACGACAAATGTGGGAGGGAGTTGCGTCTTGCAAGACTGCCGCGAACAGCATCAAGTTCTGTCGCTTTGACATGCATGACAACGAACTTTTGAAATGAGCTCGTTCAACTTCGTGGTATTTCCTGCATACTTTACTGTCTATTTCAGTCAAGTTGGCACCATGGGAAATTTGTTTGAAAATTTGCCTCATCTCGGCGC
>QFEM01000465.1:0-19895 GCA_003316205.1 Boletus bicolor
ACCCGACGGTGGGACCGATGTCCGATGAAGATGAACAATGGTAGAGAGGTGAGTTGACACCAGAAGTTAACCAGGGAGGAAGTTAAACCAAACTAGGTCCCAAAGACGACTAGAATTGAACTAGCGATCCTAGTGCCAATGGGCCTGTATATATAGGATCACTATAGTACATGGGAATACAAGTACATAAGGGGTAAAGGGCGTAGGGTATGATGTAGTGTGGGATAACCGAGGAGATAAGGGATACGTCATGGGAGTAAACAGATATAAAAGGATAAAGGGGGAACGGAGATTAAAGACAGGAAGCGGAGAAGCGTACCGCGTGTGATGCGTGAGGTGTGACATCAGAGATAAGCGATAAGAGATAGGGAGTCCGGACTGAAGTCTGGACCGATGATGTCAGGGTCTATGAGATAAGGAGAGGGGTGAGAAAGGAAGTATCAGGTGAGATCACATGAGGGAGAAGAGCAGAAGTCACGTGATAGGAGTCTAGGGTCACCTGATAAGAGAGTGTAAGTGATCACGTGATCGCAGGAAAAGTCACGTGATGCAAAAAGAAAGGGGCAAAAGCGAGGAGTTATAACAACCCCTTCTGGCATGGATTCTCTCCTGGTTGTGGTAGACCATGGGCTTACTAAGGGGGTAATTCTCTGTCCTACAAAGAAGACCATCACCGCCGATGGGGTTGCTGACCTCTTTTTCCACAAAGTCTTCCTCCGCTTTGGTCTCTATGACAAAATCATCTTTGACTGCAGTCCCCAATTCGCCAGCACCTTCACCTGAGAACTTGGATGACTCCTTGGCTATAACCTAGCCCTTTCCACCGCTTATCACCCCCAAACCAATGGGGAAACCAAACATGTGAACCAGGAAATCGAGATTTATCTCTGCATCTACTGCAGATCCAACCCAGGGTCATGGGCTGACTCTATTTCCCACACAGAATTCGCACATAATCACCGACCTCACTCCATCACTAGGAAATCACCATTCTTCTTGATGATGAGTTATGAACCCCATGCCCTACCCTCCATGATCTCCGACTCCTCCCTCCCTGCCGTAGAATCCTGTCTCAAGGCCCTTACCACAGCACACGATGAAGCCCTCGCTGCTCATGAACTTGCATGGCAAATTATGGCCGCACGAACCAGATGCTCCTTCAAACCCTTCGCCCTCGGAGATAAAGTATGGCTCAAGGCCCGAAATCTTAAACGCTCCATTGCCAACCTGAAGTTCGCCGCAAAATGGGAAGGACCTTTTACCATCACAAAGGTACTGTCTCCAATCACATATCAACTTCATCTCCCAAAGACTTGGAAAATACATCTGGTCTTCCATGCCTCACCTCTCATGCCCTACCGAGAGAACGAAACCCATGGGGCTAACTACCCTCAACCCCCACCAGATCTTATAGAAGATGAAGAAGAATACGAAATAGAAAAAATTGTATGACATCACAGAACCAAGGCACGCCATTCCTTCCCAATCCAATGGAAGGGGTATTCTGCCAAAGAAGACTCATGGATCCCAGAATGGAACTTGAAAAATGCAGACTCTGCCCTTACCACATATAAAGCCCTGTTCCCCTCCATCTTCCCTCCTCAGAACTAACTTCCATGGCCATTGAGTTCACCCCCACTGACCAGATCCCCACCATCACCATCGGTGAACTCCTCTCCTGCCACTACCAAGTCTCCTCTCTCGCCATTCCTTCACCTCCCAAAGAAAACCAAACCTTGTTCCCTGAAGATCTAGAACCCCATAATGTTGAAGACCTTGATTCTTCTCCTGCTTCGGTTTGTTGGGAACCTAGTTCCCCACTTGTACCCCATGATCCTAGTCCCATACTTGACATTGCACAACAATGCCCTCCTACTCCTCCTATAGAGCCTCTCATTGCTTCTCCAGTCACTGATGAAGCTCCCATACTTTCTGTAGACGTCCCCACTACTGCTTACTGTCTCTTGGATGGCCTGCCAACTGTCTTCAAGATCCATGAACTCATGGAGCTGATCACTGATCCCAGCCTTGCCACTGCCATGGATTGCTACTTGGATGTCTCCTCCCCCCTCTATGTGCTCTACAGCGCCTACCTTATGAATCTTAATATCATTGCCATGGCCCATGTCCCCACTGCTGACACCAACTGCTCTTATGTCACACATTTCATCCACCACGACGCCAAGGAGACTCAATGTCATCTCCTCATCGCCCTCCACCAGCTTGGTATGCTAACCTTCCTCCAGGACCTGTGTCACTACCTTCTCACCCTCACCACCCAGACTCGGCCCATTTCCGAGGAACTCTATCATGCCCTAGCCAAAGAGCATCGCTGCACTCTTAGGTACACCACCCCCACCGTTACGCCTGCTGAGGTCAAAACCCCCATCAGCGCCCCTAACCTGCCTGCAGCTCCTACTCCACAGGCCAGCATCACACCACTCTCTGCCGAGGAGACTCACATGATGGAACGTATTGAAGTTGCCTGGACTGGCGCTGATGGTCTTCTCCCCCTCCCTACCACACATTCTCACGCTCATCAGACCTGCTACGAGTGTGGCCGTCTCGGTCATTTTAAGATTGACTGTCCCTTCCATCAGTGTTCCTCATGCCTTCATTGGGCCCCAGGACACATCCTCAATCGCTGTCCCCTCCGTCATCGTACTCCCTCCCCTCCTCCTCATCGTGTTCCGCCCCCTAGACAAATGTCTTCAGGATCTTCCTCTTCTAGGTCCTCCGGTTCTTCAGAAACCCCACATCATCCTCGTGGACACTGTTGCACTTGTCGCATCAGGCAATCCATTTCCCCGCTCTATGAGTGAAATTACTCAGACCAGGAAAACATCTGGGACGACACCACCTATGGAAACATCACCGGATCCCCGGTTGGTGGACCTGTACTCTATTAAAAATATTTTGTCTTTGTCGCAGTCTTGACCTTACTAAGGAGGTAATGTTACGACTCTTCATTTCTTTCCTACACTTGCTTTGTCTACTCAGCCTATATGTACTACCAGCGCCAGGACCATGCATTTTCTGTGTCCTAGCTCATCCATTGGACCTTATTCCTTTTCTCCACCTCTGGCTTCTTCATGCTCTTTACTGGAGGAGTGTCCCTTTTGTCTCACACCTTTGTTGATTCTTCTCACGATAGTCGGACATGTGCTTCACATGCTCCATACACGTGTCCATGGTTCTCCCTTATTTCTCCAACTCCTTATTGTTCCGATATACATACAGAATACACACTTCTCCCAAGTCCATACGTGTACTCCCACAGTTTATCCCGATCCCATGTTATTCTGCACCTAGCCCATGCACGTATCTGGGGTTATATAAACCCTTTGTTTTACCTTATGATTCCCTAGCTTAGACCTCCTTCGAGTTACCTTGAGCACCCCTCTTGTATCTTGCTCTGCTAGGCAATCTACGCCTTACTCTCCATTGAGCTCTCTAAGTCTCCAACCTACTTCTAAGTGGTCACTCCTTGTACTTCCTTCATTAAGGAACCTTCGTTGGCCTATGAGCTCATGCTCTAGTCAAACCCTTTGCCCTTGTCGACCTACAAGCTCTCGCTCTAGTCGAACCCTTGTCACCCACACGTAGGGAAGACCCTAGTGTGTACCACTTCATCTCATACATAGGGAAGACCCTAGTGTACACCACTTTGATTGCCCTTCGGAATCCCCTAGGTGATACTGTGTCATCGCTCTCCAAGCAACTTCTTGCTAGCAAAGGCCCTACGACTACCCATATCCTGGGTCGTCATAACATAGCACATGTCCAACTTTGCAGGAAAGACAATGGAGAGACCAGTGGATGCAAGGCAATTAATGGAAATGAGTGGATCTGAAACTCCAGGATAAGGAGGACGTCCAATAGTACTACCTCAAAGGTGTTTTGGGATACTTGTGACAAGAGTGGTACTATGCCAATTCCAATAGCATGTGCTTCAGAGTTATCTCCGAGGGTGACTGGACATGGAGGGTTGAGTGGTTGGTATGTGTGGAACCAGGATCAGTTTGGAACGATGTGTGATGTTGCTCTGGAGTCAATGATTAGGGTGTTTGTCCCACTGTCACTTTGCTCAGACAAGGAGTAGGTGTGAATGCATTGGATTAGCAACTTAGATACATTTTTGTGGACTATGTGCACTGAATCCAGAGAGTCCAGAGTTCCTTTTACTGCATTAGCCCTCTCCTTGCCTTTTTCTGGTTTCCTAAATCCTCTGCTCCTTAACTCTGTGACCCACTTTTTGTAGGAGTGGCAGTCGGTGGAGTTGTGTGTGGCCAACAAATGATGTTTGCACCAGGTAAATGCATTTGAGGGCTAGGTGGAGGTCTTCTGAGTTTCAGAAACCTTCACAGTGTTAGACCCTTGACTAACCACAAGGCAATGCACCGAGTGATCAATCTACAGACAACACAAAACAGAAGACAGGAGTACAAGGCAGAACTTGTTATGGTGGCCAGGAGGCTATCATAATGGGGCCTTTGCTGACAAGGAGTCGCAGGTAAGGCAACGACATAGTAGCACCTGGGGGTTTCCTACAGGCACACAAAGTGGGGTGCACTAGGGGTTTCCTATGCACGGGACGAAGGATACACGCTGGGGGTTTCCCACATGCGGGTGGCAAGGGTTCGACTAGGATGGAAGTCCGTAGGTCGACAAGGATGAAGGTTCACTAGAGCGATTGCTCGTAGGTGACAAAGGGCAAGGGTTCGACTAGGGTAGATACCCATAGGCTGACAAGGGGTTCCTTTTAGAAGGAATAACAAGGAGCGGTCACTTGGAAGTAGACCAGAGACTTAGAGAGGAACGATGAAAGAGAAAGGCATAGATTGCCTTAGCGCAGGATGAGGTACAAGGTGGTAACTCGAAGGAGGTCTAAGCTAAGGAATTGGTAAGGTAAAAAGAAGGGTTTTTATACCCCTGGATACGTGCACGGGCCAGGTGCGGAATATCATGGGATCAGGATAAACCATGGGATAACACGTATGGAGTCGGAAGAAGCGCATATCCTATGTATCGTAACAAGTACGATCAAAGGAAGAATAGAAGCAGGGACACGTGTATGGAGCATGCAAAACACATGTCCGGTTATTGTGGGATAAATCAACGAGGTTATGAGACAAGTGGAATGCACCTTTGGTATAGAGTGAGTGGAAGCCGAAGGCAAAGAAAAGGAAAGAAGTCCAATGGGCGAGCTAGAACACGGAGGATACGTGGTCTAGGCGCTGGTAGTACAAGAAGTGAGAGTAAACGTAGCAAATGTAGGAAAGAAAAGAGAAGTCATAACAGAACTGGCCAAGTACTATAGCGAGCGAGGCGTGGGTTTAACCACGAGTTCAAGAGCAAACAGATAGAATTCCAAAACTAGGTTACATTGAGTAAACAACCAACTATATATACTGGACTGCTTTAGGGCAGGTGTGGGATATAGAATGTACTGGAAGGTTATGTCATGTCATGTCATAGTGACATCATAGCCTGAAACGTTAGGGCAAAGGGGAATCTAAGATAAACAGTGAAACAAGAGATAAGAGATGCAATTGGAGTAGATCGCCAATGCATGTGAAACAGTACTTAAATAGAAGGGCAAAGGGAACTGCCTGGGTTAAGGGGGAAACGAATCGGGATCTGGATCTGAGGATCTGAGATCAGGATTTAGGAGAGACAATAATGAAAGGTTGGTAATGATAGTCCAAGAGGGAAAACGAAAATAGGTGATATCGGATGATGTAATCGGTTATCACTGATAGATAGCAAAGGGAATTCGGATCTAGCCAAGATAAGATAAGATAACGAAAAGTGAAGGAGAAGAAGGGGAAAAGAGAGGAGAAAGGGGTCATAAATAGACTGTGGTAGTGAAGAGTTAGCTAAGGTTGCCATGATTTAGCTAAGGTAGCGAGGTGATATCAGATAAGACCTGTGAATAGGGGTGAAATCTTACACATGGTGGACTCCGAATGTCCAGATGGGTACAGGTGTGTGTCCTTGGCAATGATTTGAGTTTCCACAGCATCAAAGATTAACTTGCTCTCTTCTGTGGTGTTGATTAGGGAGGATTTGAACAAGTCCCATTCTGGGTTTTTTGAAAGGGAGTTTAGGAGGATGAAGGCCATGACTTTTGCATCTACAACAAACTTCATGGCAGTGAGGTGGAATTTGGAGGTCCAGAGTTTTGTGATGTGCTTCGAAACGTCGGAGTTGCCATTCCAAGTGACATTGAAGAGTTGTTGGAATATATAGAAGGTAGAGGAGACACTGGAGGCATTGAGGAGTAAGACAAGCTTTTCCCAAAGTTCTTTTGTAGAGGTGCAGGACTCTGTCTTAAGTAGCAGGACATCAAAGAGGTGCTCCTATATGATGCCATGGACCTTTTCATCATATTCCTGCCAGTCACAGATGTCCAAAGTGGTTACTCTTGTTACGACTTCTCTTTTCTTTCTTACATTTGCTTCGTCTCCTCAGTCTCCTTGTACTACCAACACCTGGACCTCATATCCTTCGGGTCCTCGCTCATCCATTGGACCTCTTTCCTTTTCCCCGCCTTCGGCTTCATATTGCTATCGTTCTATACTGAAGGTACTTTCCACTTGTCTCACGACTCTGTTGATTATCCCACGATAGTTGGACACGTGTTTTGCATGCTCCATGCACGTGTCCATACTTCTCTTCTTTCTCTGATCTGGTTTACTACGAAACACAGGATACGCGCTTCTCCCGACTCCATATGCGTTATCCCACGGTTTATCCCGATCCTGTGGTATTCCGCACCTGGCCCATGCGCATATCCAGGGGTATATAAACCCTTTCTTTTACTGTATGATTCCTTAGCTTAGACCTCCTTCGAGCTACCTTGTATCTCGTCCTGCGCTAAGGCAATCTACGCCTTTCATCTTTAACTCTCTAAGTCTCCGGTCTACTTCTAAGTGACCGCTCTTTGTTATTCCTTTATAAGGAATCCTTGTCGGCCTACAAGCTTCGCTCTAGTCGAACCCTTGTCCACCTGTAGGAAATCCCCAGGCAACCACTGCATCATCGCCTTACCAGCGACTCCTTGTCCTCGTACTAAGGAATCCCCTTGAGTACTCCCCTTGTGCACTTGTAGGAAAACCCCAAGTGCTAACTGCATCGTCGTTCTTGAAGCGACATCCTTGTCAGCGAAGGCCTCATTACGATAGCCTCCTGGCCGTCATAACAACTCTGGTACTTCTGAGGGTAGGTTTCAAATCTGTGCTGGAGGTGACTCCAAAGACCTTTCTGCTTCAAAGCTTTTGGATGACCTTAACTTTCCATAAAGGGAAGGTTTCAGATCCAGTTAGGATTTCATCATTTTGTATGGTATCCAATGTCATACTGGATAACAAAGTAGGGTGGAGTTTGACAGAAGAAATATTTCTTGTTTGATGGTGGCATTGGAGCCAAAATTGGGGGTACACTAGGTGATATGCAAGGTGCTGAGGGATGCGCAAGTGAGATGAGTTGTTTCAACTATTTGGTGTGAGTAGGGCTCATAACCTGTCAAAAGTCAGAGTTCTGGAGGTCCAGAGCAGAGCACAGCTAGTAGAACCAGAGCGGACCAGAGCTCAGCTGCTGCCTAAGACAGGCGAAAACAACTTAGGTGTCTGGATGTGAAGTAAAGGATTTATATAGTATATGATAAAGGCACACTCATACCTCAATAAGTGTCAGGGAAAGAGAACCAAGAGAAAATAGTAAATGATGTGGTAATGTCATACTAAAAGAAAACAAGGTGCTCTGGAGTTGGTAGTCCATAACTCTGGAACAATAACAGATGTCTACTACTACTCCAGAGTTCCTGTGCTCCAGAGTTTTGAATCTCCTGTTGAAGTTGGTGGTATTTTGTCAAATGGGCTTAAAATTATACCCTATTTCCTCAAACATCTGTTTTACTGTATCCACATGACTGAAACAACAAAGCAATATTTTTCCTATCTTTTCCCCTTATCTTATCTTATCTCTCATTATCTTATCTTATCTCTCATTATCTTATCTTATCTCTCATTATCTTATCTAATCTTATCAAGATCATTCCAGAACATTCGATCTATGACATCACCATGACATTATGTTACCTAATCTTCCAGAACATTCCATTTTCCAGGCTTGCCCTAAAGCAAGCCAGTAGTATAAATAGTCATTCAACCTCACATGTATTCTCTAGTTTCGGAATTCCATTTCTTTGGCTTGAATATTACACTTAGTGACTCTTGTCTTTTCGTGGTTCTTTCATAATTCCGAAACTACTTCTTCATCGCCGACCTCTTCGGTCCCTGATGCCCCTTCGTCACTACACTTATCATTTTTGCCTGTTGATGTGCACTTTGCTGCATCGCTGTCTCCTTTGCCCTTCCACTTTCTCCTCCATTAAGCATTTCTACTCACAGCACGTGTAATTTGAGCCTTAGGGTCGTTGCCGTGAGAGCGCTTGGTCGA
The DNA here is from genome assembly GCA_003316205.1 of Boletus bicolor. NCBI lineage: Eukaryota > Fungi > Basidiomycota > Agaricomycetes > Boletales > Boletaceae > Boletus > Boletus bicolor. Next base: position 8,464 of record QFEM01000465.1, read on the forward strand.
TAGGCTCTAGGACACCATCGGAATCTGCTGCATGCACCTGCGGGTTGAATCTTGAGATCGTTGGTTCTGTCTCTACCTTATTCCCGCTTCCCCCCACCTTCCGTGCCTTGTGCTCTTTGCATAAGCACAATGAGAGCTGCGACCTCAGGCTTAAGAGGAAAAAGTTATTGGCACTTGACGCCAATGAGTAGAGAACTCACCCCACGCTCGTCTATACAGTCGTTCACTGTTTAAATACAGATAACATTGCTACCTGTTATGAACTATTGCAAATGACAATATCAACCACAAGGCTTGACCGCTCGCAGGCTACACAAGTCCTGGCGAACAAAGATATGAGGTGTGGGAGAGGTAAAAGAGGGGGAAGTCTTCTCCATTTGATGCAGGCCTACAATCAGGAACAAGTTCCGAAGGCAATGACCAGTAAAGCAACAAACAAGTGGATTAGATTGGGGAATCCAGTTGCAGAGTACTAGCTCATATATGTACAGGCGCATGCACAGACCATGCTGTGCATGAGAGAAACTACCATAAATAGACTGATGAGAGAAGCCAGGCATGGGAAAAGAAGTAGTGGAGATTAAAGGGGCTGTGTGAGAAGAGTGGAAATTAAAAGGTCATGGGTACCATGAGGTATGACGTCTGTGAGATTTCGCCCCTATCTCCAGGTCTTATCCGTTATTCGACCGCTGCCTTAGCTAAGTCATGGCACCCTTAGCTAACTCTTCACCGCCACAGTCTATTTATGCCTCCATTTCCACTCCCACTGTCGTTACGCGTCACTCATCGGCAACCCCCGATATCACGCTCCTTACCCACACTCGTTTACCCCTATGCATTCCTCTTGCCCCTCTCTATTTCCCGCTTATGCTTTCCCTTTGTTTCCTTCTTGTTTCTCCTTCGGACCGTCATCGCTGACCTCTCTTTATGGTCATCTCCTAAATCCCGATCTTAGATCCCAGAGATCCGATCTCGATTCGTTTCCCCTATATCCAGATCTCTTCCCCTTTGCCCTTCTATTTATGTACTGTTTCACATGCATCGGCGATCTACCCCGATAGCATCTTTCTTCTTTTGTTTCCTCTTTATTTAGTTTCCCCTTCGCCCCGCGATCCAGAGCTATGATGTCATAGATGACATCACATTAGGTAATACTTCTAGCACATTCTATGGGCCTGCCCTTAACTAGTGGTAGTCCATATATAAGCCGGTAGTTTACTTGTTGTAGCCTAGTTTTGGAATTCTCATCGTTTACTCTTGAACTCGTGGTTAGACCCACGCCCCGTTTGCTATAGTACTTGGCTCTGTTCTGCCTTGTACTCATCTCGCTCCTTGTTTGTGTTGTTGCGCTTGATCATTAGGCATTCCGTCTAGTGATTAGTTAAGGGCTTAACAACGTCATAGAATCTAGACCTAGTCATGTGCTGGTTCCCACGGTCATGTGCACAGATCATGTGACTGGAAAAAGAAAAGTTGAAGTCTGAAAATGTTTGAAAATGTTCATATTATAACACTACCAGACATAGAGCACTAGCCCCTGTTGTCAGTTGAGTGCCTAACCGTCCGTACGCTGGTCCTACGCTAGTGGACCCAGGTTCTCATGATCACCTGTGACATCACGACTGATGAGGGCAGTATTCCCTTGTGCTGTAGTAAAGCACTTCTGGTTCCTCCATCCCCCAACTCCGTTTGCCGCTGGAGCCCTCTAGAAACATCATCTTCCCACCTTTGGTCCTGAGCATAGGTGAAGACAGGCCAGTAATCTGTGTGCTCGGACTCCGCGTTCCTCAGTCTTGTGTCCCTGATCACGAGTTAGTTGCCTTCACCGCCACCTTCGCACTTTATTGGCATGCTGAAGCCTCCCTCCCAAACTCCCCTGCTGCTAACTCTGGCAGCATCCATGCCTCTGGTTCTCCCCGTCATAGCAGCTGCGTTATGTGTGCTCCAGGGAATCACTCCCCATCATTACCATGGCTGTCTTTCCCATCGTCCTTGCTGTTCTCTTCCCAACCTCCTTCCTCTTCTCATTAGGGCTCATCTATGTAACACATAGAAGATCCCAACTGTCCGCCCAAGACGATGAGAGTTTCCAGTCCCTGGGCCCCCTCTAAATGGCCCAGAAAAGTCTACCAGTACAACAACGGTCGCCTTCAAGGGGACAATCACATGTGGCAGTTCTACGAGGAAGGCCCTCGAGGATATTTCAGAGACTGGTTCTGCCTGTACCTCCACCCCCACTCAGTACTCCATCCCTCCAAGCACTATGTCGGGTAACACCCCCCATCCATACCCACGCACATTGTGTCTCTTGTCTCGGGTTGAGGTCCAGTCGCCACAGCCCCAATCAGCCCTCTTGTCCATGCACACCCTCTCAGCCACACCGGAGGATGTGACAATGGAACCTTTGCATCATGCCTGCATCCCCCTCACACACCCACCACCCATGCCCAGAGCATCAGGGCTGGCAGAAGCAACAAGGATGGGTTTGTATACCGCCCCCCAGCCCACTTGTCCCAACTTCACATGGGCCGTGTGGAGAGACCAGTTCATGAGGGACCACCTGGGTGTCCACCTTCCCATGGATGCCCCAACAGACCACCACCCCTCCTCGAATCCTCCACATCACTCCCCACCTAGGAGTCCACTACCTGCACCCCCTAGGACAGGACCTCCTAAGCCGTCCAGCTCCAGTCACAACCCGGGCTCCCACAGTCCTAGCCCCTTCTGGCAGGCTGTGCCTCCCTGACGACCCGACCCTAAGATCAGGAAGTCGATCTATGCCAAGCCGGCGGCATACAACAGCAACAAGGAAAAGTTCATGTTCTGGTGGAGGACAGTCTTGGTGTACCTGCGTGGCTTTGAGGTGGACCCCTTAGACCGCCAGAAGATTCTCATCACTCTATCATACATGATGGGTAACAACCCTGCGGGCCGCTACACTGACCTCATGGTCACAAGGAGAAACAACGAGAAAATGGGGTTCGACTACTTCATAGATGAACTCAAACGTGCTTTCTAGCCAGCTGGCTTGAAGCAACAAGCCCAGACAAAGCTCTTCGCACTCAAGCAGGGCACTGACTCGGTGGAAGATTATTTCACCAAAATGCACCAGCTGGCCATGGAGGCTGAATACGATGAGCAACACAATGCTCATACTCTTGTCGATCTCATCCGCTGCAACACCTGACAAACCTTGGTTAACCACACCAAGGACAACAATCATGCGCTGGTTGAGAGTGTCTACATCTGGGAATGGGAGCGGGCCCTCTAAAAGACCGAGGAGATTCTCTGAGAATGGAGTGAGCAGGCACAGGCTGTCCGCCCAGCTGCCCCTAGCAGCCAATTGTGCTTCGTCCCCCGGAACCCTCAGCCCAGATACATGCCTCCTGCTGGCCCACTGCCTCAGCCTGCCGCCGCGAACACTCCACATCCAAATGCCCCCAGTGTCTTCCCTGGATGTGGAACTCCTATGGAGCTTGATAAGGCATGTGCCGCAGGAGTTTGCCGAAGGTGCGGAAAGCCATGGCCATGTGTGGAGCACCCCCCTCGTCCTCGTGGTCTGAGAGCAGCACGTGCAGTCCAGTGGGGAGGTCAAACCATCTCTCCAGAATAGTTTTCTCAATTACGTGCTTTGATGAATCAGGCAGAGACCCCAGAGCAGGTTCAGGAGGAATCACCAAAAGAGGTCAAAGAGAAGTTGGACTCAGATTCAGAATCGCATTTTCAAGTTGTATAGTAGATACCAGCTGTTCTCCTGTACCAGTAACTAAGTCATTGCCATCGTTGAATCGATATACAATTTTGTCACGCAATGATGAGGCTGAAAACCATAAGACCCAAGTGAATCTCCCCACTCTGACTCTAGACATTGTCAGAGCAAAAAAGGAAATACCACTTCCCGTGCAAGGATCTCCGGGTGCAGCTGGATGTGATCTGTATGCCATGGAGGACACGGTAGTTCCCGCTTATGGGCATGCCCTAATTTCAACTGGGCTGTCTATGAAAGTCCCACCAGGCCATTATGGCTGAATCGCCCCAAGAAGTGGGTTAGCTGTGAAAAAGAAGCTGACTACAGGCGCTGGCGTGATTGATAGTGATTACCAAGGAGAAGTTAAGATCCTCCTGTTCAACCTGTCAGGAGAAGGGTTTGTGGTGAAAGCTGGCAAGCGAGTAGCACAACTGATCCTTGAGAAAATCTCAACACCACTGGTGAGAGAAGTGAAGTCCCTCGATGAGATCAAACAAGTGGACAAAGGGTTCGGAAGCACCAGGACTTCTTCGATAGGTGGTCTGAAGGAGGCATTGCCTTCTCCCACCAAGAACCGAAGGAGCCGGAGTTCCGACCACTACTGGATGAATATGGTTGACTCCTGGACCATCCAATGGATGAAGGCCCAGGTAGAGAACCTGGACACTGCAAGGAATCTCAGACACCTGAGGTCGTTCGTCCATGAATCCAAGAAGGCTGAAGTCACCCCTGATCTACTCATGGATCTAAAACAGATGAGCGACTCCGATGCACACTGGATCTTGAGGGATCTGCAAAGACCCCCCAAGTATAAGAAGGCATCAGTCAGAAAGGAAAGGAACTCCCTCAAGGTACCTGCCACCCTACGGATGTCTGACGGCACCAGCACAGAAGTAAAAGCACTAATAGACTCTGGCTTCACAAGATCTTCGATCCATGAGAAATTTGTGGCTGAGAAGGGGGTAGTGACCCATACCCTCCCTCGCCTAATGTCAGTCTATAATGCCGACGGATCCCTGAATACCTTGGGCAAGATCGAGAAGTTCGTCATCGTCGAAATGCAGATCAAGGATCACAAGGAACAGATCGCCCTTGCTGTTACAAACCTTGGTCCCAACACAGTCTTCCTAGGATATAACTGGCTGAAGGCCCACAACCCCAGCATCAATTGGAAAACCGGACGGATGTCCTTCTGATGCGAAGAAGACCACATGCCACAGTTAGAGAGCTGTGACGATGATGACGAAAACAACAACTTTGTTCCACATAATGGAGATCGCCTGTTCAAACTCGATACAGAGAGTTACCTCCAGAACACCGTGATGGATATAGCCGCAAGGGACTTCGCAACAAAAAAGAAAAAGACCTTCGAGGAAGCTGCCCCACAATACATACATGACTACGCCGATGTATTTGTGAAAGAAAGCTTCAATAAACTACCTCTAAGACGCCCCTGGGATCACGCGATTGAACTCCTTCCAGGAGATCACACGGTAGACTGCAAGGTTTACCCGTTGAACCCAGGTGAACAAGAGGAGTTAGACAAGTTCCTTGAAGAAAACTTGAAGTCCGGATGTATCCGCCCGTTGAAATCCCCGTTCACCTCCACATTCTTCTTCATCAAGAAGAAGGACAGTCGCCTCCGCCCCATACAAGATTACCGGAAGCTAAATGAAGTCACACAACGCAACTGGTACCCGCTACCCCTAATCACCAAGTTGGTGGATAAGCTCAAGTCCGCCAAATACCACACCAAATTTGACGTGCGATGGGGGTATAATAATGTATGAATGGCGGAAGGAGACGAATGGAAGGCTGCATTCTGAACGAACTGAGGCCTCTTCAAGCCCCTTGTGATGTTCTTCGGGTTGTGCAATTCCCCAGCCACCTTCCAAACGATGATGAATTTCCTCTTCCAGAACCTGATCAACCGTGGAGTCATGATAGTCTATATCGACAACATCATGATCTTCACGAAAACCCTAGAGGAGCATCGCAAGGTGGTACATGAGGTACTACAAATACTAAGGGACAGCCACTTGTACCTATGCCACAACAAGTGTGACTTTGAGGTCCAAGATGTTATAATATGAACATTTTCAAACTTTTTTGAACTCCAACTTTTCTCTTTTCCAGTCACGTGATCTGTGCATGTGACCATGGGAACCAGCACATGACTAGGTCTAGAACCTATGACATCATACCTCATGGTACCCATGACCTTTTAATTTCTGCTCTTCTCACACAGCCCCTTTATTCTCCGCTTCTTCTTTTCCCATGCCTGGCTTCTCTCATTAGTCTATCTATGGTAGTTCCTCCCATGCATAGCATGGTCTGTGCGCACGCCTGTAACATATATAAGCTAGTACTTTGCGACTGGAATTCCCAGTCTAATCCACTTGTTTGTTGCTCTACTGGTTATTGCCTTCAGGACTTGTTCCTGATTGTAGGCCTGCATCAAACGGAAGTGACTACCTTCCTCCTCATCTTCTCCTGTATCTCTTTTCTTTTGTTCACCAGAACTTGTGTAGCCTGCGAGCAGTTGAGCCTTGTGGATCTTTGTCGTTCACAATAGGGTCATAACACTTGGATTAGACTTGCATACACAATGCTCGGATCCCAGAGCTAAGGGACGCCCGCTAGAGCTTTCCACGACACTTCTTTTCTTTATGCCCATGCCTTTAGGGTGTGCCTTAGCTGGCAAGCTTTTGATGTGCTAGATAGTAACCTTCAAAGTCCCTCTTGTGAGGTGATACTGCACGTGGGTCATGCCACGTTTGCACAGGACGACATCTGTTATAATATGAACATTTTCAAACATTTTCGAACTTCAACTTTTCTTCTTTCAGTCACGTGATCAGTGCATGTGACCGTGGGAACCAGCACATGACCAGGTCTAGAACCTATGACGTCATACCTCATGGTACCTGCGCCCTTTTAATTTCCGCTCTTCTCACACTGCCTCTTTAATCTCTGTTGCTTCTTTTCCCATGCCTGGCTTCTCCCACTAGTCTATTTATGGTAGTTCCTCCCACGCATAGCATGGTCTGTGCGCGCGCCTGTAACATATATAAGGTAGACACTTGCGACTGGAATCCCCAGTCTAATCCACTTCGTTGTTTGCTTTACTGGTCATTGCCTGAGGGACTTGTTCCTTCTTGTAGGCCTGCATCAACCGGATCCGGACTTCTCCTCCATCCTCCTTTCTTTCGTCGCCAGGACATGTGTAGCCTGCGAGACATCGAGCCTTGTGGTTTTCTTTGTTGTTCGCGATAGAGTCATAACAACATCGGATCACAGCCATCGTGTGTTAAGCCCTTGACTAACCACTAGGCAATGCACCTAATGATCAACCTACAGAACAACACAAACAAGCGACAAGAGTACAAGGCAGAACTAGCCAAGTACTATAGTGAGCGGGATGTGGGTTTAACCACAAGTTCAAGAGTTAAGACCTAGAATTCCAAAACTAAGCTACATGAAGTGAACTACTAGCTATATATATTGGAACGTTACTGCTCTAGGGCAGGCATGGGATGTGCTAGAAGATTACCTAATGTGATGTCATAGTGACATCATAGTCTGGACTATTAGAGCGAAGGGGAATCTAAAATAAAGGTGAAACGAATGGTGAAAGATGTGATCGGGGTGAATTGCTGATGCATGTGAAACGGTATTTAAATAGAGGTACAAAAGGGAAGAGATCTGGATAAAGGGGAAACGAATTGAGATCTGGATCTGGGATCTGAGATCGGGATTTAGGAGAGACCATAATGAGAGGTCAGTGATAACAGTTCGTGGGAGAGAAATGAAAGAAGGAATGAAGTCGGATCTAGCCGAGATAAGATAAGATGACGGAGAAACGAATGAAAGGAGAAACAGAGAGGAGAAATGGGACCATAAATAGACTGTGGCGATGAAGAGTTAGCTAAGGGTGCCATGACTTAGCTAAGGTAGTGGTCGGATATCGGATAGGACCTGTGAATAGGGGTGAAATCTTACATTGTGCTGCCAGTGGCTGAGTCATTAGTTCTCGTTTAGAAACCTCTTGTAGTCAGTATTCGTAACCAGGGCCACTGCGGTCACCCTTGGTCTTGCCAAAGAAGAAGGAGATATTATCTCTGTTCACATTCCTACCATTTCCGACCTCACCCGTGTAGTCTCCCCAGAGTGTGGTTGGAATAGTCCATGCAGTAAGGAGGTGAAAGAAGAAGAAGACCTGAATGACCATTTACCGGTCGATTACATTCAAGATCTGAACCTGCGTTTACATAATCTTTTCCTCACTCCTCTTCCCCACTCTCGCCCCCACAAGGTTTACTTGTGCCACTTAGATCGACAGTGCCAACAACATCATCTTCCCTTATTCGATCTCAAAAATCATCACCCTTTCTTTGATTTCCTCTGTCCTTGCCTCCGTCTAAAAGCCATTCTCTGCACTGTAACCAAATATGGTGGAAGTGGACCTCGACAATCTCGTAAGGCACATTGCTGCCCTTAATTTAGAATTGGAGAAAAATAATGTCACAAAGAAAATTGCTGATCCTGAGAAATGGAATGGTGACAGGAGTACTTGGTGAGTATGGTGGGTCAAGTTGCGCTTATGGGTTGAGGCACAAAAATGGTGATTGGACAAATTGTGGACTGTGGCCATGCTCTCCCGATTCGAGAAGAAGGCTGAAGGGTTTGCCCAAATCACCCTTGAGAGGTATCTCAATCAGGAAGATGAAAACGTAACAGACGAGCATGGTATGGTTACTGGCAAGAGAGGAGACTTAGCCTGGCCCTCTTGGGGAGTTCTCCAGGATGAGATAAATTTATACTTCCACATCAATATCCTCACCCACAAGTCGTTATGGAAGTTGGAAGGCTTGAGACAAAACAGGCATCCAATTGACCTCTTCCTGCAAAGGTTCAAGGTTCTTAGAAAGGAATCGGACAATGAAGATTACCATGCATTAACTCTTCTAAAGAAGGTGGTTGACTACTGCATTTACAAGAGAACCTGGCTTAACTGGCCCATTGGGGATCTTGATTACAACAACCTTGCTCACGCCTACCAATCCATAGGAAGGGCGTTTGAGCAAATTGCTATTGAAAGAGGTCCGCCTTCTAATGCCCGCTTCCTCCCACACCAAGCCCGTTATTCTGCACCTTCCAACCCCCCTCCTCCTTCCTGTCCGCAATTTACGCAGTATGGTACCCAAACAGGCCGAGGGGCCCCAATGGAGATCGGTGTGCAGCAAGCTGCACAACCTTCTCACCCTAACACAAGGACTTGTTTCCTCTGTGGCAAACCGGGCCATATCAAGCCCGACTGCCCCTCGAACCCAAATCGTTGTCCTGCCCATCCACCTCAGCAGAGGCAACAATATTTCTGGGACTATGACTCTGGTCAATATGTCTTCGCACCCCAACAAGACATTTACTCTCAGGCCCAGGTGGCCTCGCACTATCCCAGACATCCTCTTCCCACTCCACCAGCCTCGGCAGCCATAGCTACAAATGCCAATCACAGGTCATATATCTTGGAGGAAGCTGAAGCTTTTTACTGAGACAAGTTTGAGGCTGAAGCCAAGCATCGCACGGCTGAGGCTTTAAAAGGCAACAGCACGTGAACGATGAGGGTGTTCTCATGCCTGAACAATTTCTTTCTTGGACTGAGTCTGATTTTCCTTCTTCTGATTTGTCATCTGTATTACATCATATTTCTTGTTCCTGTAATGACTCTATTGCAAACGACTGAGAAACCACAAGGCTCGACGAGCTCGCAGGCTACACAAGTCCTGGTGAATGAAAACTAATGAGGTGCGGGAGACGATGAGGAGGAAGGTAGTTGCTTCCGGTTGATGCAGGCCTACAATCAGGAACAAGTCCCGAAGGCAATGACCAGTAAAGCAAACAACAAGTGGATTAGACTGGAGATTCCAGTTGCAAGTGTCTACCTTATATATGTTACAGGCGTGTGCACAGACCATGCTATGCGTGGGAGGAACTACCATAAATAGACTAATATGAGAAGCTAGGCACGGGAAAAGAAGTGACGGAGAATAAAGGGGCTGTGTGAGAAGAGCGGAAATTAAAAGGGCGCAGGTACCATGAGGTATGACGTCATAGGTTCTAGACCTAGTCATGTGCTGGTTCCTGCGGTCATGTGCACAGATCATGTGACTGGAAGAAAGAAAAGTTGGAGTTCGAAAAGTTTGAAAATGTTCATATTATAACAGTTCCTCCGTAAGGGCATCTCAATTGAGCACAGCACTGGAGTTAAATAATAGTGTGCTTAATTCCCTTAATAAACAACAAAAAATATCTTCTATTTATAAACCCCTCAAGGTCACAATGCACCATATAACGATGTTGTCATTTGGTGGAGAGTTCTCACTTGAGACCGTCATATGTTGTATGCGGAATGGCCAGTGGGAAGCATACCAGTTCAAAGCTCTCTTGGACTCGGGAGCTTCTCACACTTTCATCGATCATGACTATGTTTGCCGTCATGGCATTCCCTTTTATACTCTCGAAAATCACATAATGCAGACGGCTCTGAAGGAGCCATTGGACAAATTAGGCATGTGGTCACTTTGATCGTGGAGATAGCCAGACATTATGAGACAATAGATGCTTATATTTCGAAGATCGGTACACATCGTATGATTATTGGGTATGATTGGCTTTACTGCCACAACCCTGTCATTGATTGGACCCTTCAGACCATTTCTTTCCCTCGTTGTACACAATATTGTAAAATTATGGGGCTCAGACCCCTGATTCACAGTTGTTCCCCAGCTGTCCTTCATACTATAGAAGATGGACTAAAAGAACAGGTACCGAAGACCTATCACAAGTTCTTGGACATGTTTTCAGAGAAAGAGTCCAAGCGCATGCCAATTTGAAAGCCTTGGGATCATGCAATAGATCTTAAGCCGGACTTCGTCCTGAAGAAGGGTTGAGTAATTCCCCTATCTGATATTGAAATGGATGAAGTTCGTACCTTCATTGACAAAGAGCTCAAAAAGGGTTACATTAAGCCCTCCAAATCTCCGCAGACCTCACCGGTCTTCTTTATTCCAAAAAAGGATGGCAAGAAATGTATGGTAATGGACTATCATTATTTAAACAAGGGTACTATAAAGAATTCCTATCCTCTCCCTCTAATTCTGCAACTCATTGATCAGCTAAAGAATGCCAACATGTTTACAGCCCTAGATCTACGATGGGGTTATAATAATGTTTGGATTAAAGAAGGAGACGAATGGAAGGGTGCATTCATTACACCCATAGGTGCCTACAAACCCACAGTTATGTATTTTTGGATGACTAACTCACCCCCTACTTTTCAGCAAATGATGAACAACATATTTAATGACATGTACGCAGTAGTACAGTAATTATTTATATCAACGACTGTATGATATTTACGTCGAAGAAGACCAAGGAAGAGCATGAGGGGGTAGTTAAGGAGGTCATATGTCACTTACGTGAAAATGACCTCTACGTAAAACCCTCCAAGTGCATCTTCTCGAAGGATCAAGTGGACTTTTTGGAAATGGTTGTATCTAGGGATTGGCCCGGGTAAACCCTCGGGTATCCAGACCCTTACCCGCACCCACACCCGGTGAATACCCGCACCCACATCCCGGGTATCAACCCACGCACAGGGTATATGCAACAACACCCATGG
>QFEM01000474.1:0-10217 GCA_003316205.1 Boletus bicolor
TGCCTTGCTGATGCCATTGGGTATCTCGACGTAGACATCTCCCCGTCCAATCGCGTCAAAGGTACGGTTGTCGGCAGCTTTGATAGGCTTAGGTGGGACAGAAGTGAAGCTGACGAATTGATCACGGTAGGGGGATAGGTGTAACGATGTGCCGCTGTCATAGAGATCCACGACGGTGGAGGGACCACTGGACTGAGTCAGGACGGCGGAGGAAAAACTGGTGACGGCGGGCTCATCAACACCCCCGTCTGTGAACCATACAGCATCAGGTTCTGTTGTCTCGGAGGAGGTAACCTGTGCGCATTTAGCCTGCTTCTGATCCGCTGATGACTTTGACTCTTTCGCCTTGTTCAGCTTCCCTTTCGGCTTCCAGCCCTTCAGTGCTTGACCATGTTTCCCGCCTCCTTCCTCCCAACAATCTGCTTGCTTGTGACCGTATTTCTCGCAGTTGCTACAGTTGCCGTCGAAGCGCTTTCCACGGCCTTTCGACTGACCATTGGATTTAATGTTAAAAGCTGCGTCGTCTTTGTCGCCTTTAGACTTAATGCTTCCCTGTGCGACAAAGTGATCGTAGGCGTCGACGATCATCGACGTCAACTCCGAACAAGCAATACGGCGGTTCTGCAACTTCATGGTCGATGAAACAGAGGTGAGAATGTTGTTATAGGAACGGGGTAAGGAAGCGAAATCATATTGAACAGATCGTCATCCGAGACTGGGTGACCTAGAGATGCGAGTTCTTCGCGAAGAAGCATGATCTTCTCCAGATGGGCACAAGCATCTCCTCCATCTTTCAGCTTCAGCTCTCTGAGCTGTCGCCGTTTCTCCACACCAACGACGAGTGAGCAATTTTCGAACTTCGCTCGAAGCAGGTCGAAGTACTCGAATGCAGTGGATTTAGACATGATTTCGATGAAGAGGGAATTAGGAACGGTCATGGCGATCTGTTGTTGTACCGTAGCATCTTCCTCAATCCATTTCTTGACAGCGCGATCGTAGTCCTGAACGGTTTGAATCTCTTCCGACGTAGTGGGTATCCACGCCAGGGACTGCCCGACCCTCGGGTCGATGGGCATCCATTCAGTCCCATACAGATAGCCTATCAAGCCTCGTGCCTTGAGAGAGACTTCTAGTCGCTTTCTCCATAGCGGCCAGTCCTTTCCCGTAGCGTCTAGCTTGGGAACTTCGAGGAATCTATCTCCGGCTCTTACAGACATCTTCTGATGACGAGGTGGTGAATATATGCGAGTGTATGCGCAACGCTAACCGAACTGTACTAGTTTCTAGGCGAGCGCAGGGCTCATAACCTGTAGACGAGTAAGACTCAGTGAGTCGGTATGAGAATCACTATATATTACCTGTAGACGAGTAAGACTACAGGTATATGAGTAAAAGGGTAATATGCTAAGTAGGCAGTAAGGTCTTACCTCAGTGAGTCGGTACGAGAATCACTGAGGTAAACAAGTATGGACGCTCGAATTATATGCGAAGCTGAATGTATGCGGTGTTATGTAAGCGAAACTCTAAGTATGCCGGTTGAACTCCAACACGTATCCTTCGTGCACTCGCTCGCCCCATGAACTTCTTTCCCTTTCTCTGCCTCCGGCTTCCTCCTATTCCATACCAGAGATGTCTTCCACTTGTCTCACGCCTTTGTTGATCCTCTCACGATAGTCAGACACGTGTTTCGCATGCTTCATGCACATGTCCTCGCTTCTCTTCTTTCTCTGATCCGATTTATCATGATACATAGGATACGCGCTTCTTCCAGTTCCATACGCGTCATCCCACGGTTTATCCCGACCCCGAAGTATTCCATACGTGTCATCCCACGGTTTATCCTGACCCCGAAGTATTCCACACCTGGCCCATGTGCATATCCAGGGGTATATAAACCCTCCATTTACGATACGATTTCCTTAGCTTAGACCTCCTTCGATTTACCCTTGTATCTCAATCTGCGCTAAGGCAATCAACGCCTTTCTCCTTTACTCATCGTCCTAAGTCTCTGGTCTACTATTAAGTGACCGCTCCTTGTACTTCCTTCATAAAGGAACCTTGTCGGCCTACGGGTACAACCCTAGTCGAACCTCTGCGTCGTTGCCTTACCAGCGACTCCTCACCCCTGTGCTAAGGAACCCCCTTGAGCACTTCTGCATTGTCGTCTCACCAGCGACTCTTTGTCCCCGTGCTAAGGAATCCCCTTGCACACTCCTGTGTCGTCGCCTCACCAGCGACTCCTTGTATCCCGTACTAAGGAATCCCCTTGAGTACTCCCTTGTGCACTTCTAGGAATCCCCTGAGTGCTAACTGCATCGTCGCCCCTAAGTGACATCCTTGTCTAGCGAAGGCCCCATTACGATAGCCTCCATCAGCAAATCATTGATTTCGTAACAGTCACACAGCCGCTTGGTTAGTTACAGCATGACGTACAGTAAATTGACAGTAACTGACAGCCACTCAGGGTCTCGGGTACTTAGTGTGGCAAGGGTACATTGAATCACAGTAGGTCACATTACATCACTGGCTGATGGTTACACCGTGTAACGGCAGCTTAATTTTCGGCAGATCTCGCATCAGCCTGTAGGGATATGGAGTCGCATCCATACTAGTAGACAGGGTCTCAGGCCCTCGGCATGCCAGGGGGACATTATGTCACATCACATCATTCGTTGACAATTGAACAGCATCACAGTAGCTACGTGTGCGAGAGAGCTCACAAATGACTATAGGAATGCAGAAGTGTAGCCTTTATAGCTAGCTACAGCCATGACGATTCTTACAGGACTCACATGTGTTCAGAGGGAACAGAACGAACAGCTGTTACGAAGGGAACATAGTAGCATTGACAAATATACATGTCCACAACAGGTTATCTACGATGCTGGTAACTACATGTTGGGGGAGCCTGATGAAATACCCAAAACTACTGATGAGGTAAAGCGTAAACCAACATTGTTACTCGATACTTACTACGCTGATGTTCACTTGGACTGGACAAGCGGGGACATTTCATGTTTGGCCTGTGCACAATTGACAACTCGGAAGGATTGAAGTTGTTGGTCACCATATCTCGGGCGAGACCTAGGTCAAACTCAGCGTAATCATGTCGTTTCCTCGCGTCTTCAGCCCGATGTTTGTACAGTTTGACAAGGCCGATACTCTCCGTACACCGAGCCTCAGCAAGTTCCTACTCAAGACGACAGATGGTACGACGTGTTCTTGCAATCTTGAGTACTATCTGAGCATCCGCTTCGTCGAAATCCACATCTGTCTGATCAACGCGGCCCTCATGCTTCTTATGATGAATAAGTGTTGCATTTGGTGTGAACAGACAACAGACTGAAACACTTACCGTGCCCCATGAGACATCATTTGGTAAACCTCAGGGAACCAACAGCGATCCTCTGACGGGTGCAGGTGTTACAAATTGCGAAAGTGTGCTTGACTTCCAGATGGCGCCAACCGCACTGGGAGTGCCGACTTGAGAAACGATAGCCTAGGGTGCAACTCGACAAAATGATTCTGTCTGTGGAATTTTAGGACGCGACTCCAGGGAGGGAAGGGAATGTGGAGAGTCTGCATGTGGTGTCCCGGGAATGACGCTCAAGACAGAGAGCTCGGGACAAAGTGGTTGCGAACTTGGAATCCCGCTGTCAGAAGCCGGTTTGGTCTCTAGGTCCGTCAAGGATGATTCCAAGGGAGGACAGAGTTGACAGTTGGCCATTCGGATCACTGTTGAAAGCCTGGATGTTGATGAAAAAAAACTAAGTAGAAGGCGGGCTGAGATTTTTAGGAATCTCACGACCACGTAGTGCTGGTATTGATTGATGATCACACAACACACGTTATAACCACGATGGCCTGTTCGGGAGAGGTTGGTCAAGATTGGTGCGTGCACACCTTGTTCTCCTCGTCGTTCAGCATGCCTAATTGCCCTAGATGTCTCAAATACTTTTCTAGCGAATGGGGCGTCACATTTCATCTTTCGCAGCCGCGCTGCACTTGTCACGACAACAACTACGTATTTAGCCTCGAAGTCCCTCGTTTGCCTACCAATGTTCCAGTGGAAGACTTGGACTTGGTGGGCATTGCATCCCCCACGCGCTCACCATCCCCTGATCCACCGGATTTTGATCTCCCATACGAGCCACTAGATGCTGCCCTGCCTAACGCCAACGAGGCCGATGTTCAGATCGGAGATGCTCCACTGTTTCCAGATGCCCGGAACTGGGTTATGGATTACTTTGAGGGCGCATCGGCTACATATGGTATGGGCGAAACTTTCCTTTCACAGTTCCACAAGGACCAGTATTCAGAACAACGACGTTCCAACCCCTACTACCCGTTCGCGTCATCAAAGGACTGGATGGAGGCGAATTTTCTTTCGAAGTCAAGACTCAGCATGGCTCTTATTGACGAATACTTATCGATGGACGTGGTATGTGGACTTGGTATTTAATCGACACGCACTGCTTACAATCTCATAGACGAAGGATTTACCCCTCTCATTCCACACGGCACGGGAGTTACGTTCTCGTATCGAATCGCTGCCATCAGGGCCACGATGGGCCTACAGAGTTGTCTCCAGCGACCACGAGACGAAAGATCCTGTACATTTGTATTACCGCGACACCCTGGACTGTGTCAAGATGTTGTTCAATCACCCACTCTTTGCAAACAATATGGACTTTTCACCCTACCGGCTGTTCACCTCCGGAGAGCGTGATGTCAGGGTCTATACAGAATGGATAAGCAGTGACGGCGCCTGGGAACTACAGGTGAGCAGTGAGCACAGAATCCTGATGATTTCCGTAAGCCGACCGTTTACCACAGGAAAATATTCCCATCGGTGGTACATTATGTGGTGTCATCTTGTCGTCCGATAAAACCCATATTACGAATATATGTGGAGGAAGAGTTGCACATCCCCTACTGTTGAGCCTCACGAACATCAAGATGCATGTTAGGAACAAGGCTTCTGTACACAGCTTTCTTCTCCTCGCGTTGTTGCCAATCCCTGAGTTTCTCCACGAATCTTCCAGAATACGCTCGGTCCTCAAGGCTCGCCTCTTCCATCACTGCTTAGACATCATCCTTCAGCCGCTCAAAGATGCAATGGAACATGGATGTACAATGCCAGATCCCCTCGGGAACCTTCGCTACTGCTTCACCCCACTCATTTCTTATATCACTGACACCCCTGAAGCTTGCATGATCGCCTGTGTACGAGGCAAAACTTCTCCAGTTACTACAGCTTCGCACGAAACATTTGGGGACCCATTCCAACATCCATCACGCACTGCTGCCCTGACAAAAAGACAGCTCAAGTCCATTGAACATCTTGCTTCAAACGTCGAAGAGTTCTTTGCTGCGTGCGAAACATTTCGTCTCAGTGGCGTTGCGCTTCCTTTCTGGCGAGATTGGCTATTTGCAACACCTTCTCGCTTCCTTACGCCTGAGGCCCTGCACTACTGGCACCGTCAGTGTTGGGATCATGATGTCCGCTGGTGCCGGGTCGCACTCGGCAATGAGGAAATTGACTTTCGCTTCTCAGTTCTTCCGAAAATCACTGGCCTTCGCCACTTCAATAACAGAATCACAAAGCTCAAACAAGTGTGTGGGAGAACACAAAGAGACGTGCAACGATATCTCGTGGTCATCATCGCTGGCGGCGTTCCCCTGGATGTCGTCACTGCAATCCGCGCGCTCATGGAGTTCAGGTACCTTTCTCAAGCTCCGGCCATTACTTCACAGACACGAGATAGGATTCGAGCTGCGCTGGACGAGTTTCACGATTACAAGCAGGCCATCCTCAATGGTGGCTTTTGTCAGGGCAAAAGAGCCATGGACCACTTTTATATTCTGAAACTAGAGCTTATGCAAAGTGTGGCCCCGAGCATCCTGCGGGTTGGCTGCTTGCTCCAATGGTTTGCGGATACCACCGAACACACACATATCGAAGTCGTCAAGGATCCTGCTTCCATGACCAACCACCATGACTACAATGCTCAAATTTGCCGCACTCTTGATCGCGATGAGAAGTGTCGCCTATTTTCTACCGCGATACACCTTCAAATGTCACAGAACCATGACTCGGATGACTTGGATATTGCCAGACTCGACGGTAGCGAAGTGCCTGAGGACGATCATAACGTTGGCGACGTTTCCCAGGGAGGCATCCTAGCTGACCTCTGGTCTGCAAAACGTCAATCAACCAACTTCTTCAAGGTTGTTGCAAGTGCGGCCAGCGAGTCTACTGTTGGAAACAGACTCCCACCTCGGACTGTCATCGCAGGGCTGATAGCTATTCACCTCAATGTTGAACCTATATATTGCCGCCGATCTATTGACGAAGTCACAGAGGAGTTTGGACTTCCGGATCTCCGTGGTGCATTGGCCAACTACGTGAGACGTGTGGGGCAGCCACCTCAGAAGAAATTTCATACTTTCGGTGGTCCAAGGTGATCAGGTCCTGACACAGAGCTTCCCTTCTCCGAACTTCAAATCTGGCACAAGGTCCGCCTGCAACAAAAGTCTTATCACTTCCCGAAAGAGTTGGGATCAACGTTCACTGTCAATGCCCACCCATCCAACCGAACTCGGAAACATGGTCGGTATGATGCCGCCATCCTACAGGTGGATCAGGCCCACCAATGGCCACTCAGTGGTCTGACTGGTACGCTATCTTTCCATAAATTCTCTTGCTTTAACTCAAAACTACTTAGGACATTCCGTCGTTCTTGTTCGCCTCATCATGTGTCCTGCGTCTCCAAAACACGGCCATACCCCCTGGGCAAGTGATGCTCTCGTATATGCACAGAGGCTTGATGTTATACCCCAAGAGCATGGCCAGACCGAGTCTACTACGGGTCTCCATCTGCTTAGAAGAGCAAAACGCGCATCGGGCGAGGACCTAGGGGAGGTTTTTCCGTTAGATCAACTGAGGTCTTATGCGCACATTGTTCCGTGTTTTGGTCGTACCGCTGACAATCGCCTTACTTTTTCAAATAGCATTTATGGCTTGCAATCTTTTTTTCTGAACAAATACTTCGATAAAGATTTTTTCTATGCTATCTCTAAAGTTCTGTGATGCGGCATGCACACAGATTATAATGTAATTCTTGGATGATTATGACATTCGCTTTGCGTAGGGCATGGTTTATTTTGTCACATGTGAATACAGAATGTCGCGCATCAAGGCTCCATACACCCATACACTATCCACTCGCCATCCCTCTATACGGAAGTGGCATTCAGTCCCCAACCTCTTGACCATCTGCAACTCGCCATCGTTGAAGCCCACCATTTTTCCCGCTCAGTAGTTGCATCCCATCGGAGTAGAAAGTGACTGTGAATATTGCAGGTTCGTGCTCGCCCGAATACAAGACAAATAACCCTCTGTGCAGAGTCCTAGGTTCGCGGTGGCATCCAGGGCTCTTCTCGTCGCCATCGTGTTCGATCTGCCATTGGTCCTCACTACCCCGATATACTGTCGGGTACTGGCACGCCAAGCACAAGATCAGCAAGGCATCAGCATTCCCTCGTCAATGTTCAACTCCATTCCTGTTATAATATGAACATTTTCAAAACTTTTTCGGACTTCAACTTTTCTCTCTTCCAGTCACGGGATCAGTGCACGTGACCGTGGGAACCAGCACATGACTAGGTCTAGAATCAATGACGTCATACCTCATGGTACCCATGCCTCTTTAATTTCCACTCTTCTCACACTGCCTCTTTAATTACTGTTACTTCTTTTCCCGTGCCTGACTTCTCCACTTAGTCTATTTAAGGTAGTTCCTCCCACGCATAGCATGGTCTGTGCGCGCGCCTGTAACGTATATAAGGTAGACACTTACAACTGGAATCCCCAGTCTAATCCACTTGTTGTTTGCTTTACTGGTCATTGCCTTGGGGACTTGTTCCTCATTGTAGGCCTGCATCAACCGGAAGCGACTACCCTTCCTCCTCATCATCTCCCGCATCTCTATTCTTTTATCGCCAGGACACATGTAGCCTGCGAGATAGCTCGAGCCTTGTGGTTTTGTCTGTCGTTCGCGATAGTTCATTACACTTGGATTAGACTGTCATACACAACGCTCGGACCCTAGAGCTAAAGGGATTATATTCAGGATTTGCGCATACCTGCCCCAAGGTCTCTACAAAATTAATTAGAGACTTTGCGCTGCCCGCCGGAGCTTTCTGAGACTTTTCATTTCTTTACGCCCGTGCCTTTAGGGTGTGCCTTAGTTGGCAAAGCTTTTGTCGTGTTAGGTAGTAATCCTTCGAAGTCCCTCTTGTGAGGTGATAACGCGCGTGGGTCGAGCCACATTTGCATAGGGCGACATCGGATCACAGCCATCGTGCTGCCGGTGGCTGAGCCAGTAGTTCTCGTTTAGAAAATCTCTCGTAGTAGTTACGTACATTGCCGAAGAAGATGCCGACTTCCTTTCCTGATCTTATCATCCAACCTCGCGTAGTCTCCCCAGAGTGTGGACATAGTCTGCACAGTAAGGAGGCGAAAGAAGACCAATCTGGATCCCAATGACCACGAACCTGTTGACTGGATACAAGACGAAAACCCCAGACTTCCCGCCCTACTAGCCGCCATCATTCCTCTTCCTCGCGTTCGCAACCGCAAAGTTTACCTACGTCATCTCGATCGCCTTCGAGTCGCACACCACTTACCCATCTTCGATTTCGAAGGTCGCCACTACTTCTACGATCACTTCCGTCCTTATCTCCGCCCCAAATCAGTTCTCTGACCCGTAATCAAATATGGCGGAGGTGGACTTAGACGACCTCGTAAGGCGCATTGCCGCCCTAAACTTAGAAACTGAGAAAAACAACGTTATGAAAAAGATTGCCGATCCCAAGAAATGGGACGGTGATAGAGGAACTTGGCGATTGTGGTGGGTTAGAATGCGTTTATGGGTAGAAGCACAAAAATGGAGGTCCGACAAGCTTTGCACTGTTGCCGTCCTTTCCCGATTTGAGAAGAAGGCTGAGGGCTTTGCCCAAATCACCCTTGAAAGGTATCTCAACCGGGAAGATGAAAACACGGTGGACAAGCATGGGACCATTACAGGCAAAAGAGGTGACTCGGCTTGGCCCTCGTGGGGTGTCCTCCAAGACGAGATCAAACTTTATTTCCGCATCGATATCCTTTCCCACGAATCTCTCCGCAAACTAGAAGGCCTGAGGCAGAACGGGCATCCAATTGACCTCTTCCTACAAAGATTCGAGGTCTTGAAACGAGAGTCCGACATAGAGGACTATCATGCAGTCACCCTTCTAAAGAAGGCGGTTGACTATCGCGTTTACGAAAGGGCTCGGTTGAATCGGCTGAGTGGAGATCTCAATTATGATGACCAAGTTAGCGTTTACTGAGCAATCGGTAGGGCTTACGAGCAGATTGCGATTGAGCGAGGTCCCCCCACCAACTCCTGTTTCGTTCCTTGCTCACAACCACATTATCCTGCACCTTCAAACCCTCCTCCCTCTCGTCCTCAGTTTACGTAGTATGGAACCCAGCCGGGCCGAGGGGCCCCAATGGAGATAGGCGTACAGCAGGCTGTACCTGCTCCCACCAATGACACAAGGACTTGCTTTCTCTGTGGAAAGCCGGGCCACATTAAACCCGATTGCCCCTCGAACCCTAATCGTCGACCTTTCCGTCCGCCCCAGTCGCGTCAGCAATGGGTATGGGACTACAACACCAGTCAATATGTGATGACCCCCGGTGTTTACTCCCAATCACAAGAAACCAATCATTATCCAGGACGACCCCTTCCCACTCCACTGGTATCGGCAGCTGCAGTTACAAGTGCCAAACAAAGAAGCTATGTCTCGGAAGAAGCCGAGGCATATTATAGAGACAAGTTTGAGATCAAGGCCAAGCATCGCACAGCCGAAGCTTTAAAAGGCAACAGCGCATGAACGATGAGGGTGTTCATGTGCCTGGACAAAATTTTTCTTTTACTTCTTGTTCTGAATCTGATTTTCCTCTTTCTGATTTGTCCGTTGTATTACGTTGTATTTCTTGTTCCTCCGAAAGGGCGTCTCAATTGAGCGCGGCACCGGAGTTTAATAATAGTGTGCTTAATTCCCTAACAAAACAACAAAAAATTAGTTCTATTTATAAACCCCTCAAGGTCACGATGCACCGTACATCGACTTTGTCATTCAGTGGAGAGTTCTCGCTTGAGACAGTT
>QFEM01000490.1:0-10311 GCA_003316205.1 Boletus bicolor
ATCACCCTCAGACTGATGGTGAAACGGAACACGTTAACCAAGAAGTCGAGACTTATCTCCGCATCTACTGCGGATCTAACCCTGGGTCATGGGCAGACACTATTTCCCACGCCGAGTTTGCCCATAACCACCGTCCCCACTCCGTCACCGGGAAATCCCCGTTCTTCCTGATGATGGGTTACGAACCCCATGCCCTACCATCAGTAATCTCCGATTCCTCTCTTCCTGCCGTAGATTCCCGACTCAAGGCCCTCACTGCCACTCACGATGAAGCCTTAGCCTCCCATGAACTTGCTCGCCAAACCATGGCCACACGTTCCCACCGAACCTTCAAACCCTTCGCCCTAGGAGATAAGGTGTGGCTCGAAGCCTGCAATCTCAAACGCTCTATTGCCAACCCGAAATTCGCCGCTAAACGGGAAGGACCTTTTACCATCACGAAGGTACTCTCCCCAATCACTTACCAACTCCGACTGCCAAAAACCTGGAAAATACATCTGGTCTTCCACGCCTCTCTCCTGTCGCCCTACCACGAGAACGACACCCACGGCCCTAACTACCCTCAACCTCTGCTGGATCTTATAGAAGGCGAAGAAGAATACGAAATCGAGAAGATCATACGTCATCGCGGAACCAAGGGACGCTGCTTCTTCCTGATCCATTGGAAAGGGTACTCCGCGGAAGAAGACTCCTGGATCCCAGAACGGAATCTGAAAAATGCAGACTCCGCTCTCCTTGAGTATAAAGCTCTGTTCCCCTCCGTCTTCTCTCTTTAACCCAGACCACTATGACCACCGAATTTGTCTCCACTGAACAAATCCCTACCATCACTGTCGGCGAACTCCTCTCCCGTCACTATCAAGTCTCCCCTCTCGCCATTCTGTCGCCTCCCGAAGACAATCAGACCCTATTTCCTGAAGACTTCGACTCCACTACCGCTCCCCTCTTAGAACCCCACCTCGATGAGGATCTTGATTCTCCTCGTCCTTCACTGGTTTGGGAACCTCGTTCCCCACTTGTACCCCATGATCCTATTCCCTCTCCTGACGTTACTGAACAACGTCTTAGTACTCCTCCTGTGGAGCCTCTCGTTGCTTCTCCAGTCGCTGCTGAAGCACCCGTACTTTCAGTAGATGTTCCCACCTCCGCATACTGTCTCTCAGATGCCCTGCCAACCATCTTTGAGATTCGTGAGCTCACTGAGCTCATCACCGACCCCGGCCTTGCCACAGCCGTAGACTGTTACCTGGACATTAATTCCCCCCTGTACGCATTGTATACCGCGTACCTCTCCAACCTCAACGTCATCGCCATGGCCCACGTCCCTGCTGCCGATCCTACGCGCACCCACGTTGCGCACTTTATCCACCACAATGCCAAGGAGATTCAATGCTGCCTCCTCATCGTACTCCACCAGCTTGGCATGCTTACGTTCCTCAAGGACCTCCGTTGTTACCTCCTTGAGCTCGCTACCCAGACTCGTCCCCTTACCCTCGAACTCCATCTCGCTTTGGAGTTAGAGCAAGACCGTATCAGACGTCATGCTTGCCCCACTGTCTCTCCCGCCGAGGTCGAAACTCCAATTTCGAACCCCGGTCCTCCAGTTGCTCCCATGCCTTCAGCCAGCTCTACCCCGCTCTCTGCTGAAGAAACTCGTATGATGGAGCGAATCGAAGCCGCCTGGACCAGAGCTGATGGCCAACTCCCTCTTCCTACTTCACACCCCCGCGCCCATCAAACCTGCTACGAATGTGGCCGTCTTGGGCATTTCAAATTAGATTGCCCCTTCCACCAATGTTCCACTTGCCTCCATTGGGCACCAGGACATATCATCACCCGATGTCCTCTGCGTCGCTGCACCGCGTCCCCTCCCCCTCGTCGTGTACCCCCGCCTCACCAGATGTCTTCTGGCTCCTCTACCTCTTCTAGGTCTTCTAATTCCTCCGGGAATCCTCGTCGCCCCCGTGGCCCCAGGAACACGCGTCGTGTTCGCCGCTCCGCCTTCCCGCTCTACGAGCGGAATTACTCAGACCAGGAAGATGTCTGGGATGACACCACCTACGGCAACATCACCGGCTCCCCGGTCGGTGGACCCGCCTACTAGAGTTTTTATCAAGTCCATCTTCGTCGTAGCCTTGACCTTACTAAGGGGGTAATGTTACGACTTTCTATTCCTTTCCTTTCTTTTCTACATTTGCTACGGCTACTCAGCTTACTTGTACTACCAGCGCCTGGTGTACGAATCCTTCGTGCCCTTGCCCATCCCTTGGACTTCTTTCCTTTTCTCTGCCTCTGGCTTCCACCTCTTCCATACCGGAGGCACCTTCCACTTCTCTCACGCCTTTGTTGATTGTCTCACGATTGTCGGACACGTGCTTCGCATGCTCCTTACACGTGTCCTAACTTCTCTTCTTCTTTTGATCCGGTTCATTACAATACACAGGATACGCGCTTCTTCCAACTCCATACGCGTTATCCCACGGTTTATCCCAATCCCGAGGTATTCCACACCTGGCCCGTGCGCGTATCCAGGGGTATATAAACCCTCGCTTTTACACTACAATTCCTTAGCTTAGACCTCCTTTGTCTTACCCTTGTAACTCGATCTGCGCCAAGGCAATCCCAGCCTTTATCCTTTACTCGTCGTCCTAAGTCTCCGGTCTACTATTAAGTGACCACTCCTTGTACTTCCTTCATAAAGGAACCTTCATCGGCCTATGGGTATCTACCCTAGTTGAACCCTTGCCCCGTGCTGAGGAATCCCCTCGAGCACTTCTGCGTCGTCGCTTCCCAAGCGACTCCTTGTCCTCGTGCTAAGGAATCCCCTTGAGCACTACTGCGTTGTCACCTCACCCGTGACTCCTTGTATCCCATACTAAGGAATCCCCTTGAGTACTCCCTTGTGTGCTCCTAGGAATCCCCTGAGTGCTAACTGCGTCGTCACCCCTAAGCAACATCCTTGTCCAGCAAAGGCCCCATTACGATAGCCTCCCGGCCGTCGTAACAAAAGGTCTAAGCTCTCTTGTCCGAGGCTAGCATCGCCTAAGCCTCTCCCACCATTCCACCTCGTACTGACCCTCGCTGGGGAATCCCCCGTTCCCAACCTACCCCAGGAGAAACCTCCGAAGAAGAAGAACCCCATACTGCCCTCCCAGGAGATTTTGATAATCGAGAACCGGACGTTCTAGCAGATCTAGAACAAGAGATCATCACCGGAGATAGCGAAGCTAACCGGCACGCCCAATCCCTTGCCCGTCATCTGTCACAGTCACTGACTGTTCCTATTCCCATCTCCGCCACTTCCAGCTCCTCCACCCAACGAGCTCTTCGCTCGCCCATCCTCGCTCCCTCCTCTTCTTCTTCACCCACCATGTTGTCCCGCCCCACTGAACTTCGTCTCAGTGCCCCCGAGCCCTTCGATGGATCCTACGAGCAAGCACTCCCATGGCTTGCCAACGTAGTGTTCTACCTCACTGTCAACGACGCCGTTTATACCACTGAGGCAAAACGCGTCGCCTTCGCCCTGTCATATATGACTAAGGGAACTGCCGCCACCTGGGCGAATACCTATCGCCAGAGTGCCATTGACTCCACTGGAGCCATCTCTATTGGAACGTGGAGCACTTTCGCCACCGCATTCAAGGCCACGTTCGAACACCACGACACGGTCAACAATGCCATTGCCTGGTTATCCACCAAGTGCGTTCTCGTCAAGAACAGTGCTTACTCCCCTCCTCTATCCTCATACGTCGCCGAGTTCAAGAACAAAGTCGCTACCGCTGCCATCACTGACCAAAACGTCCTCATTGGATACTTTGCTGCTGGTTTTCCCCCCATCCTCATGAGAAAGATTATGTCTATGGAAAACGTGCCCTTGACCATCGACAAATGGTACGAGAAGGCAGTCCATTTCCAGACCCAATGGGAGCGTGCCGCTGAGATATCGCACCGCTATACCAAACCCTCTACCCAGGGTCATCATTCCTTCGCCCCCTGAAACTCCGCACCAGCAAAAGACCCTAACGCCATGGACGTTGACATCATCCAAGTTCCCAAGCTCACCCCTGAAGAACGAAAGCAATGTGTCGAGAAGAAACTCTGTTTCCATTGCCGTAAACCCGGCCACGCCTCTCCCGCTTGCCCTACTTTTACAGGTAATAAACCCGCTGTCAAAGCGGTTCAAGAAGCCGAAGAAGACATCCCACGCCTAATAGAGATTGATGATGACGATGAAGATGTCCCGGCTGTTCGGAAAGTGGGTTTTAGTGTGGATTTTTAAAAAGGGGAACTTCTTCGACGCAAGTCTCCCCTTCCTCTTCCGTTTGTGCATCTGTACTTGTACGATCTTCGACTAAAGCAATGCAAATTCCCGTTCAAGTCATCGTACCAGATCACACCTTGAAAGCCGTCGACACCCGTGCCCTCATCGACAGCGGTGCAGATATATCCTGCATCAACTGGGACTTCGTCCACAAGCATTGACTTCCCACCAAGAAGCTCGATCACCCCTTCCACGTCGCAACGCCGACGACTCCTATAACAAGAAAGGAGACGTCCGATACTCTTGTGACCTATTCCTCAATATAGAAGGAATAGCCCGCCGTGTTACCTTTATGGTAATGTCGCTTGGACACGACAACATCCTCCTTGGACTCCCCTGGTTGAAAGAAACCAACCCCTCGATCGATTGGGCTCAACGCACCATATCACTCTCTGAAACCCTTGACCAGTCCAAGGAACTTTACACCACCCACGCCGCGGATTATGACCGCCACTCGTCCAAATATTGGAAACCACCCCTTCGTACTCCGCGACATACCCATGTTGACTCCGTTACCCATTCCTGTCTATTCGAATGTAACGAATGGAAAGACCCCGACGCAATCTGCGAAAACGACCAGACCATAGGTGTCATGTTCCGGACCATCCAGTTCGGCTCTCGCTTTGCCCCTCTAGGATCTCGCTGCGTCAGGAGGCTTACCCAAGCCACTGAACTTGCTATGGCCGCTGAACAGGCCAAACCTAAACCCGTCCTACCCTCAGAATATGCCGAGTTCGCCTCCGTCTTCTCAAAAGAAGCCACGGACCACGTACCTCCCTCTCGACCCTACGACCATGAGATCAATCTCAAAGACACCTTTACCCCGAAGATCGGGAAAGTGTACCCCCTTGCTCCTGCCGAAAAGGAAGCCGCCGAAGCCTTCCTAAAGGAGAACCTTGACTGCGGAAAGATCCGCCCTTCTAAGTCCCCTCAAGCCTCGCCCTTCTTCTTCGTCAAAAAGAAGGATGGAGGACTACGCCCTTGCCAAGACTACCGCTACGTCAACGAACACACCGTTCATGACGCTTACCCTCTACCCTTGATCTCCGATCTCGTTGACAAGCTCCGAGATGCTAAGATCTTCACCAAATTCGATGTTCGGTGGGGATACAACAATGTCCGAATCAAGGACGGACATCAATGGAAGGCTGCCTTCATTACCCACAAGGGGCTCTTCAAACCCACGGTTATGTTCTTTGGTCTTTGCAACTCTCCAGCGACCTTCCAGCGATTCATGAACGACTCTTTTAGAGATATGATTGCTGAAGGATGGCTCGTCATCTACATGGATGACCTCCTTATCGCCTCCCCTGACACCGCTACCCACGAGGAACGCACGAAGCGTGTCCTCCAACGCATGACCGAACTTGACTTACACCTCAAGCTTGAGAAGTGTAAGTTCGCCACTGACGAGGTCGAGTACCTCGGAATGATCGTTAAACCCGGTCAACTCGCTATGGACCCCATCAAGCTCGATGGGATCACCTCATGGCCTACCACGGCATCTGTTAAAGATGTCCGCTCATTCCTTGGATTCGCCAACTTCTACCGGCGTTTCATTCCCGACTACTCCAATGTCGCACGTCCCCTCATTGATCTCACCAAGAAAACCACTGCTTGGTCTTGGTCCTCTGCATGCCAGACGGCATTCTCCGTCTGTTACGACGGCTGGGAGGCTGTCGTAATGGGGCCTTCGCTGGACTAAGATGTCGCTTAGAGGGCGACGACGCAGTTAGCACTCAGGGGGTTCCTAGGAGCGCACAAGAGGGTACTCAAGGGGATTCCTTAGTACGAGGGACGAAGGAGTGCTCAAGGGAATTCCTTAGCATGGGACAAGGAGTCGTGGGTGAGACGACAACGCAGTAGCCTGAGGGTCTTCCTGGCAGGCGGACAAGGGTTTCGACTAGGGATGATACCCGTAGGCCGACGAAGGTTCCTTTATGAAGGAAGTACAAGGAGCGGTCACTTAATAGTAGACTGGAGACTTAGGACGATGAGTAAAGGATTAAGGTTTGGATTCCTTAGCGCAGGTCGAGATACAAGGGTAAATCGAAGGAGGTCTAAGCTAAGGAATCGTATCGTAAAGAGAGGGTTTATATACCCCTGGATACGCGCACGGGCCAGGTGCGGGATACCTCGGGATCGGGATAAACCGTGGGATAACGCGTATGGAGTCGGGAGAAGCGCGTATCCTGTGTATCGTAACGGATCGGATCAGAGAAAGAAGAGAACCAAGGACACGTGTATGGAGCATGCGAAACACGTGTCTGACTATCGTGAGAACAATCAACGAAGCTGTGAAGCAAGTGGAAGATACCTCCGGTATGGAACAGGGGGAAGCCGGAGGCGGAGAAAGGGGAAGTAGTCCAAGGGATGAGCTAGTGCATGAAGGATGCGTACACCAGGCGCTGGTAGTACAAGTATACTGAGTAAACGTAGCAAATGTAGAAGGGAAAGAAAAGGAATAGAGAATCGTAACACCGTCCTTAAAGGGCTCTTCCTAAAGAAGCCCGTCCTACAGATGCCGAATCTCTCGGCCCCCTTTGCCATCACCATGGATGCGTCAAAACACGCCTCCGGTGGTATTCTTTTACAGACCGACGCCAACGGAGATTGGCACCCTTGCTCTTACCTCTCCTCTTCGTTCTCCCCAGCAGAACGAAACTACGACATCTACGATCGTGAACTCCTTGCCATCATCCGTGGACTTAAAGCCTGGCGTCACTACTTATCCGGCTCTGCCTTCCCCGTTCAGGTCTTCACGGATCATAAGAATCTCACCTACTTCTGGCAACCCCAAACCCTAAACTGTTGCCAAGCCCGTTGGCTTATCGACCTCGCTGACTATGATCTCAAGATGATCCACGTCCCCGGATCTCTTCTTGCGGGCCCTGATGCCCTCTCCCGTCGCCCTGATCTTCTCCCGAAGTCCGACTTGGATAATGAGGGCGTAACCCTCTTGCCCAAGTCTATCTTTGTCCAGGCCATTGACTCAGCCCTTCACACGTGGATCAAGGAAACTTCCCAATCTGACTCCCTCGTCCTCCAGGCTCTCCAATCCATGAATGAGGATATTCCCCCCGCCTTCCAGTCTCGTCTTGCCGACTGGCAGATGGAGGCTGGCGTCCTTACATACCAAGGACGCGTCTATGTCCCCGCCGATGATGCTCTCTGTCGTTCCATTTTACAGCGTTGTCATGATCATGAAACCGCCAGTCACCCTGGCTTCCTCAAAACTCGCCAGCTCGTCGCCGCCGAATTCTGGTGGCCCGGTCTCGCCTCCTATGTCCAACCGATGGCGAAACGGAACGTGTTAACCAAGAAGTCGAGACTTATCTCTGCATCTACTGCGGATCCAACCCTGGGTCATGGGCAGATACTATTTCTCATGCCGAGTTTGCCCATAACCACCGCCCCCACTCCGTCACCGGGAAATCCCCGTTCTTCTTGATGATGGGTTATGAACCCCACGCCCTACCATCAGTAATCTCCGACTCTTCCCTCCCCGCCGTAGATTCCCAACTCAAGTCCCTTACCGCCGCTCGTGATGAAGCCTTGGCCTCTCACGAACTTGCACGCCAGACCATGGCCGCACGCAACCGCTGTGCATTCAAACCCTTCGCCCTAGGAGATAAGGTGTAGCTCGAAGCCCGCAATCTCAAATGCTCCATCGCCAACCCAAAGTTCGCCGCCAAACGGGAAGGACCTTTTACTGTCACAAAGGTACTGTCCCCGATCACGTACCAACTCCGCTTGCCCAAGACCTGGAAAATACATCCAGTCTTCCATGCCTCACTCCTATCACCCTATCACGAGAACGACACCCACGGCCCTAATTACCCTCAACCTCTGCCGGACCTTATAGAAGGCGAAGAAGAATACGAGATCGAGAAGATCATACGTCATCGCGGAACCAAGGGACGCCGCTCCTTCCTGATCCGTTGGAAAGGGTATTCCACTGAGGATGACTCATGGATCCCAGAACGGAATCTGAAAAATGCAGACTCCACCCTCCTTGAGTATAAAGCTCAGTTCCCCTCCGTCTTCTCCCTTTAACCCAGACCACTATGACCATCGAGTTCACTCCCACCTGCGACATCCCTTCCATCTCCATTGGTGAACTCCGCTCCCGCCACTACCAAGTCTCGCCACTTGCCATCCCTTCTCCTCCCGAAGAAAATCAAATGTTATTTCCCGAAAACGTCGAACCCGTCCCTAGCGCCCTCCTAGAACCCCGCCTTGATGAGGATCTTGATTCTCCTCGTCCTTCATTGGTTTGGGAACCTAGTTCCCCACTTGTACCCCATGATCCTGTTTCCGCTCCTGACTCTACTGAACAACGTCTTAGTACTCCTCCTGTGGAGCCTCTCGTTGCTTCTCCAGTTGCTGCAGAAGCACCCATACTTTCAGTAGACGTTCCCACCTTCGCGTACTGCCTCTCAGATGGACTGCCGACCATCTTCGAGATCCGTGAGCTCACTGAGCTCATCACAGACCCCGGCCTCGCCTCGGCCGTAGACTGTTACCTGGACGTTAATTCCCCCCTGTACGCATTGTATACCGCGTACCTCTCCAACTTGAACGTCATCGCCATGGCCCACGTCCCCGCCGCTGACCCCACGCGCACCCACGTTGCGCATTTCATTCATCATGACACCCAAGAAATCAAATGCCGTCTCCTTATTGTACTCCATCAACTCGGCATGTTGACTTTCCTTAAAGACCTCCGCCGCTATCTCCTCGAGCTAGCCACACAGACGCGCCCCCTCACCCTGGAGCTTCACATCGCCCTCCAACTAGAGCAAGACCGAATTCGTCGCCATGCTCACCCTACCGTAACCCCTGCAGAAGTCGAGACCCCAATCTCGGGTCCCAGTCCACCTGTCACTCCCACGCCCTCCGCCAGCTCCACCCCACTCTCTCCCGAAGAAGTCCGTATGATGGAACGGATCGAAGCTACCTGGACCGGAGCCGATGGACGACTCCCTCTCCCTGCATCCCACCCTCGAGCTCATCAGACCTGCTACGAGTGTGGACGTCTCGGGCATTACAAAATTGATTGCCTGTTCCACCAATGCTCCACGTGCCTCCGCTGGGCACCAGGACACATCCTTGCGCGCTGCCCACTTCGTCGTCGCACCGCATCTCCCCCTCCTCGCCGTGTTCCCCCACCTCGCCAGAGATCCTCTGGCTCCTCTTCCTCTACCTCTAGGTCTTCCAACTCTTCTGGAGGTCAACGTCGTCCCCATGGCCCCAGGAACACACACCGTGTTCGCCGCTCCGCCTCCCCGCTCTACGAGCGGAATTACTCAGACCAAGAAGATGTCTGGGACGACACCACCTATGGCAACATCACCGGTTCCCCGGTCAGTGGCCCTGCCTACTAAATTTCTTCCGTCGTCTTCGTCGTAGCCTTGACCCTACTAAGGGGGTAATGTTACAATTCATTATTCCTTTTCTTTCTTTCCTACATTTGCTACAGTTACTCAGTCCTCTTGTACTACCAGCGCCTGGTGTACGAATCCTTCGTGCCCTTGCCTATCCACTGGACTACTTTCCTTTTCGCTGCCTCCGGCTTCCACCTCTTCCATACCGGAGGCATCTTCCACTTGTCTCTCGCCCTTGTTGATTATTCTCACGATAACCAGACACGTGTTTCGCATGCTCCATGCACGTGTCCTCACTTCTCTTCTTTTCTGATCCGGTTTACTACGATACACAGGATACGCGCTTCTCCCGATTCCATACGCGTTATCCCACAGTTTATCCCGATCCCGAGGTATCCCGCACTTGGCCCGTGCGCGTATCCAGGGGTATATAAACCCTCTCTTTTACGATACGATTCCTTAGCTTAGACCTCCTTCGATTTACTCTTGTATCTCGATCTGCACTAAGGCAATCCCAGCCTTTATCCTTTACTCGTCGTCCTAAGTCTCCGGTCTACTATTAAGTGACTGCTCCTTGTACTTCCTTCTTAAAGGAACCTTGTC
>QFEM01000492.1:0-37308 GCA_003316205.1 Boletus bicolor
AGTCTGTCAGTCCGTGCTTGCCAAGACTTATCCTCACCAATTTTGGTTACCAGAAAATTTATTTTAATAATAAGTTAACAGATTCACACCCTGTGCCTTAAAACGCTCCCGGGCATTTATTCTCAAGCAATTTTAACATCTACATACTCGTATAAATTGTCGGACTCACAAGTTTGGCCTCGATGTTTAAAATGGTTCTGTGTCTGATGCCCTCTTGTAATGTCCCCGGGAGCACTTTTAAAGGCCTCTTGTAAGGTGGCTTCATGTGGAAAGATCTTGCCTAGCTCAACCTTGGAATCAGCGTCTGACCAAAATTTCTCAAGGAATTGTTGTCTCCTTGACTGCGACTCATATGGCTCGGCTCCTTGATTTCCTCTCTAAGCCAACTCTAAGCAGTGTTTTATTCTTCACCTTTCAGGTGATGACACTAAACCGTTCCGGAGAGTTTACTTTCTCGGTTGTGACGAGGGGTGAGTATACTTTTGTAGATTCAAACGTATCAGATAAGAAGCATCGCCGATGACACGGTTCCGGTGTGGTATGCGCTGGTAGTATGCGGGGTTTGGGGTCATGAACCGCCAGGCGACTGCAATTCCTGTCACTCCAAGTTTTCATTTCCGTCGCTTGAGAATAATGGCAAGATAGCCGTGTCCAGGAGAAACATACCTTCTGACTGACTGACAAGATGGTCTCAATCCCCAGCCGTTGACCTGACCAGAGTTATCAAAGTCCCGAGCCGATAGACTTGAATGTTCCCGTGGATGACGTGAGACTGATCCATCCGTAGACTGAATTCAGGGACGTCGTAGCGATCGAGGCGACAACCCCATATATATGGCTCGTGGGGAGGGGGCATATGTTTATCATTATTAGATAAGAGATGTTGCCACTTGCTCGTTTTCATGTCCTGATGTGTCTGTGAATTCGACATTTGGAGCGAAGAGCATCCCCGTTTGACATGCCAGTTTCAGACTTGCGTGTGCGACCTTGTATAGATGCCGATCGAAACAATCACGATTTCACTGCCCATAAAACCAGGCGAAATATGAGGTCTGAAACCATATCCCCCACTCGATAGAAACCATCTACTAGACTTCAACAGTCATTCTCAACATTGTTTGAAACCCGACATGCTCGCACAAGACTCGTACAACACTGCATCCACGAGCGTGAAGGTGAGCCGTTTGCGTTCGTCGAGAGCCATGCACTCACGCACCTTCAAAAGCTTTCCTGTGTTCCCAATGACACGACCGGCCTCGAGCGCATCATGCTCGCTGCCCAGGGTGACCTGCAACGTTTGCTAAGGTACGGACACTCTCTGACTCGTTACCTTTTTTCCAATCATATTTGGCAGCGCATTCTTTGGACAACCCATCCACGTGAAATGTATCTATGCGAACGGGTCCCCCCGTTCACGCCCAGCTTCGGCTGAGCACCCTATCACACAATCGCGTCAGGTACACCTTTTGTGCGCCAACCGTGTTGTCTGCGTCGCGACGTCCATCGTCACGATCACCTCCCCTGAAAGCGAGCGTCTCTTTTTAGACGAGAAGTTTCCCATTGGACAAACCTTTCGGCAGCTCCGTCGTAACCCGCGGTTTAGTCTCCTCAACGTCGAAACGCCAACCGTTCGGGGAAAGCGGGAGCTACGCCGGACATATACGCTCGAGACCGAGGGTTTCCACACGGAAATCCTGGAGGTATTTCCGGATAGGGACATGTTTAGCCACGGGGAGGACTGGCTGCTCGAAGAATCGGACGTGGAGGGGACGTGTGCCAGCAAGGCGGGGAACACCAAACTGGACTGGTGTACCGTACATATGGGTCCCGTAACTCCCGTTGTACACTAAGTAGACGATGGTGAATCGTTGTAGAATAATCCAGTCCATACGACTTACCGCTGGACTCGCTTCCAACGCATGCATGACTTTATTTCGTTCTTCTTTGTCCCAGAAGGCCGTTTTTTCTTTTCTCAGAATCAACTCCTTGGAAACGGAACCGGGAGAATGCCATAAACGAATATTCTATGTGGCTGCGAGAGGAAAGTTGCTACACTCGCCTACGGCAGTCCCACCTTAAACGGTGGAACGAATCGGTGAGGAGACTTGCCCAAACTTCTTTTTCGGGATCAAACACGGATGATAGTTGCTAGCATGCCCACACTCAGGCTCAGGACCGTGAACGCAGCGTTGTCGGACGGTACCATTGATTCGGAGCCCACGTCAACGGGTCGTGTGGAGTTCTTTGGTGAACCATCTGGACCACTCTTTCGGATCGGTGAACCCATTGCTGTTTTTCTCAGCCAATGGCATAGTTCTCATGCCACCGTCTGAGGCGTGCAAAACAGTATGTTTGTTGTTTTCCCGTTGCGTTCTCCAGAGATGCGGGCGCAATGCGCAGGTAAGTTTGTGCCGAGTCAGTCTGAGTCAGGGGTGTTCTGTGACGATGTTCTCTACTTGGATCCCATTCGTCGGAACAAGCGGGAAAACCACGGGAATGGCACTGCTAATCGAATGAAGTTCTTGAGCCCTTATCTGTTGACAAAATCATCTGGGCGTTCTGCGTAGATGCGGACTGCAGTCGGCTTTGACGGACAGGGCCAGTCAAGTGATACATCACTTGACTCTGTGCACGTGTTGTCGATTCGAAGACAAAAAAAACACTTATCTGCAAGGGTCCCTTGTTTCCATTTGCGTCCCCAGAGCAATCCGGGGAAGGAGCGGTGGCGACGTCGAAAATGATGTTTTCTGACAATCACACAGCACAGCCGGGACAGGACGGACTCGGAATGATTGACCGTCAGCGCCTTAGCATGTAGTATATCTCCACAGGCGTCCCGAGCCTGTCGAGACCTGATGTTTCAAGTGTGTTGCGAGAGTAAGCACCAAGGCGCCTATATATATAACGCACAACGCAATTGACAGGCCGGAAGACTGGGCTGAGTGTCTGCCAAACATAGACCTGATATGGCTCGAAGCCAAAACTTGTAGTTTAGCCTCACACTTTCTAAAATAGGGTACATATACCCCAACGGGACAAAAATCAGATCGACAAAGAGGGGGATTAAATCGCACTCGACTTCAAGTTTCGTCAATACGGTGGGTAGGCGGAACTTGAGAATTCTGCCTCCAGATTATATCTTGGTAATTTATTTCATCTTTTGTCAGTCCAAGCATGGTCAACCACGCGCATGTGACTTACTAAATTAACGTCGTCGAGGTGCCAGCGACGGCTCAACAGCTTTGTTCCGTGGGGTTGGTGTTTCAAAATTTCACCACTTATCATCATCATGTGTTTCGGATCGCTCACCCTTTCCACCACACCTGTTTGGAAATTTGTCGAAAATGATCTTGAATTAGATGAAACGTAGAATCGGAGACCTTGTCTTTCAACTATTCTTCCCACACCGCGTTTGCCAGCTGAACAGCAAACCATATGTTCATTTCTTGACAGCACCTGAGAGTCCTCCTGTCGTTCCACGTAGCTACCGCACATAATATGTTTCAGCACGGAACGTACTTTATGGATGATGTCATTGCCAAGGTCAAGACGAGATTCGAGGCAGAGCGCGCCTTCGACTCCAAGTAACAACAACTTCGAGCACTGTCCTATGTCGGTCTTCTTGTGTTGTGGTGCATCACGATGATGCGACAAGACGAGGCTGGTGCAAGTTGGTGTGTACCACACGGAGGCTGGCTTTCAAGTTGGCACTCGGCGTCAAGTGCTATCCATCGATAAGTAATAATCATAATACGGTATGCAAAGGCACCTAGGTAACTGTCGAGTTGATCCATCCCCTTCTGGACCAGATCTTGGCCTCCTTTCTTATTTCTTCCTCGTCTTTCTTTCTGTTTGGGCGCAGCTGTCTCGCTGAATCAGCGATGGAGAATACCAACCCTAGTCTCCCCGAATCGGACCTAAATTTTTGGATCCGAAGACGGTCGTTCTGTTGCAACGGTTTCACTGTGACGTGCCCCACCCGCATAAGCTTTGTAATTAAATTACCGAATGAAGTTATACCCTGAAGATATGATTTGGGTGAATGGTGGGTGGGTTGTGCAAATTCGGCGAGAGGTGTCGATGCCTCCACCCGAAATTTGAAGATACCTTACACGATGTATCATCCATGCGGAAACCCTATTCACCACTGATCCACTCCATTAATATCAAGTCACTTCTTATTATCCTTCACCAGTAAATTTACCTCCTTCATATCCTTTCTTTGCTCCATAATCGCCTTCTTTGCAGCATCCCTCTGATGGCGGGTAGCTCCTAGCGATGCCTCGTAGTAGCCGTATACTCTCCATGCTCCCAAGCACCTCTCCGAAGCGAAAGCAAACCCCGACGAATGAAACGTGGTTGGTGACCATGAAGACTCGCTCCCTCACATCAAAAAGGTGTGTAAGAGGGTGTACAAGCCACGTCAAACATACAATCGGAAGCTCTGCATTGTTTTCGAGGCCCTCCGTAGCATCAATCTGACCTTGGGTCAGCTTTTATTTAGGCTTGAAGACCAGACAGGGGAAGTCGTGCGTTGCTCATAGCAGCACACAAGTTATGTGCACCCGTTCCTTTAGGGAACGTCTGCTTGTTGTATCGACTTCTTATCGGACGCGTGTCACCTGGATGGCGTCACCGAGGAAGAGCCTAAAAAAGAAGACATGATGATCAGTACGTCAGGTGAACTCAAGAAATCTGAGCTGTTCGTCCGGTGATCACCGTATTTGCTGCTCGAGTCATCAAGTAAAAGCCCGAAAATGCTATGAAACCCGACAATGGCTTGTACTATGTCACCCCCCTCAAGTCGAAGCGAGCTGATCCACCGGCAGTGCGTTGGCCGGACATCGAGTCAGTGATGGTCACGGTCGCAAAGTTGCTGATGCTATTGAGCACCTGCACCTGCTTACCTGGAACTATGTGACAAGGCTATCTCGCACTCCCAATGGGCATTGTTGCAATTCGTAGAACATGCTCTGCTCGTGTTGTAAGTTGGTTCCAGCTAAATGTGGCAAGTCGCGGCTTTGCGCGCTCTTGCACTGAGTACTGCTTGCATTTCATGCCTCCGGAATACACCATCTCCACTCTGTATACAAGATTTCTGATTGCCTCGATTCGTCCAATGTGGCCTTGACGCGATCGTATGACTCGGTGAGTCCATTTTTTCATGCACTTTCGATCGACGTTTCTAGGTTGCATTTTGAGTTTTCCACGTCGACGTGGCGGGTTGACAGGCTTGGTGGGCCTATCTGTATGTCAGGTAGGTAGTTTGGGTGACCCACGTGGGTACCTGGTCGTCCTGTCGTCGTCACGCCGGTGCTGATCCTTCTCGTCGTCAATCAGCGTCCTCGATGCGGTTCGTCTTGAACCGCTGCCGGCTCCACTTGTCACGCCGTCCGTGCCTCTCCAGCCACTCTCGACATGCTGCTTGCCGGGCTCGTCGCGGGCGTTGCCCCCACAATGCATTCGGGGCAATCTCGGTCCCACTACTCGTATTCTTTACCACCTGAGCTTCGCAAGGCCAAGGCACACGAGGTTGTCGCACATACCATCAAAACGAGGTGTGTCTTTGGGGAACATC
Organism: Boletus bicolor; assembly: GCA_003316205.1. NCBI lineage: Eukaryota > Fungi > Basidiomycota > Agaricomycetes > Boletales > Boletaceae > Boletus > Boletus bicolor. Next base: position 5,579 of record QFEM01000492.1, read on the forward strand.
AATCGTCGCATGCCATCGCCGCACACCACCGATATGCTAATGGCGACCAGGGTCCAACACTGTGGAACCCGACTGGGCGTAAGGTTGTTGCGGAAGAGCTCCCTGCGCGGCCCCGCTCCACCTTACCACGGCGGAAATGGCAGTGTTCAACAAAACGATTAACGTGTCCTCGTTTGCGGACCTTTCAATACTGTGGATACCTGCAGGCGAAGCGTGGCGGGATAAAGCAGAGTGATTTATGTAAGAGGGTGTACGGAACCGACCTTCAGAATCGATTGCAACGCTCAAAACATTCTTCGTCGACGTAACCGGCATCGACGCCGTTTCCGTGGTCCCTATTGCTGACCCAGGAAATGACGCACGGACGAGGTGGTTCAGTGCACAACCCTCCTCGGTCGACTGGTACCCCACCAAGGACACTACCTTGATGGTCCACCATCAGTACCATGAACAAGCTAAATCATACACCAACGACAGCGACAATACACACCTTGGAAGCAACGTACTACAAAACCGAGTCATTCACCTGCGTAGTAAGCTCAGACGTTCCGTGCACTGTTACGGGTTGAGTTGGGGCGCTCCCTACCACCTGCTCGGCCGCCCTCTTTTGATGGGGTACCTTGATGTAGCACCGCGCTACTCACTGGCAGAAAGTCCTCACCCTGGCCACCTTGGATTGTCTTATTGATCGACGCTACCGGTGGGCGGATGTATTTTGTAAAATTCAGTAAAGGGGGTTGAGAATGGTGTACTGAAATACGATAAAGGGAGAGTATTCGTACAGCCTAGCAGTCGCGAACGAACTGGGAATCACCGCTGGGTGCCCCAACGACATGGAACAGGAGTCATGTAATGTCAGAGAATCCCCAATGCATCGCTTGAACTCTGTACAGTTCCTGAGGATTTTGATTGACCCAAAGGATGAGATCAAACGTGCCCACAGATGGAAAAGAACTTCCGAGTCACGTTGCTCCTGGCTAAGAATAGACGAACAACAGCAGAACGACGTAAGCGGTAGTCAAGGTACTATGTGTGAAAAGAAACGATGGATCGCAGAGGGATGAGTCAGAAAGAGGGAGGTTTACTGATAGAGACCCTCAAATGCAGATGTTGGCCAGTGCAGCAGACCATCCTATGAGGCACGTCGATACCAATAAACGGTCCGTGAGTCAGGAGGAAATAACTGTAAGCAGTTGGTAAGCAGCAGTACTTACGCGGTGGTCCTGCCACCGTGCTTACTTTGAAGCCTCGAGCTTTTCTTGCTGTAATTCTATGCCAATGACTACTTACTGGAGTATTCTGCACACAACACACTGATAGGTCCTTGGAGGCCTTATGTGTGGCTCTATATAGGGCTTGGCCCGAGGAAGGGCCACTCAGGCAAGTACTGACACATCACCAAGGTCCGGAGGTGGAGACACACACCGTGGGCCGCTGGGCCGCCAGTGAGCCAGCCTGATCGTCACTGAGTATGAAATATTGGAACGGGTTGATGTACAACCGATATCAGATTGTCATATAATTGCTATCTCGTGGTGGGACTCGTCACGGGAATTCCAGTGGCTCGTCCGATTTGGGTTATTTACTTTCTGCGTCCCACTGACTCCTACAACACAGCCTACAGCACTCAGTCACAGCTCGTACACCAACTCGGAGATGTTCGGGGACCGACGTACAGACAATGTTCGTACAAATGATAAGGTAAGCTGTTTTTAGCTAGCAAGCATTGGACAATGCTTGCAACGTGTTGCTGCGCCTGTGAACGGCGATGCTTCCGGTTATCACCCGCATGCTGCCACACTCAGCCGAGGCAGTTACATGGTCCTGGGTGAGTCAGGCCTTCATTGAAGAGTGGTCACGACTGGCTCTCTCGGCTAAATCAACTCCCCGAATTCTGATGCGGCTACAGAGGACTCCTCCCCACGCGTTTTGGGCACGCAGTGCACAGTTTGACAGCGCATACCCTCAACAGAATCCGCGACCTTTCACAGCTCTATACCCTTTGTTTCGCCTCGTTTCCTACCCTTTCTCGTTCCAAATCTCGTTTTTCTGTAAAGTGGAAAAACACATTGTACCTCCGTTCATCCATATGGATATCTGATCGATCTGTCACAGCAGATCTCGTCCAGCCTGTCGTTTTTTTCCCTGACCCGTTGAGCCTCTTTCTCCTTGATCGATCCCTGATCGATCCTGTGCTTCTCGTTCCCATACACACCCACACCCACAGCAATTGAACGCGGTGTGTTCCTCATCACGAGGGCTCGTGCTCTGGGCTCGAGCTTCTGTGGAGACCTGTGGCGCGTGTCCACTGGGTGTGTGATTTCGCTCCGAGTGCCCGCCATCCTTATCATACAACATACGAACGTTGACGTGACTAACGCGTCCACCCCGAACTCCCTATGGTTTATCCAGCATCGCGCCATCCCCGCAACCCGCTCCGGAATACGAAAATACCCAGCGAGACGGCGTATGGATATGACGTGGGACACTTTGAATTTCTCGCGGAAAGTACACTGTATGGACGCGACAAAAGACACGTTGGTGTTCATGGCTCGAGAACGAGAGCACGCCGGGTCCAGGACGAGGAAGTGTTCGCAGGGGTGGAAAACTGTAGTGGATTACGCGGACGGTGAGACTAGGAGTACGGATGGCGAGAGAAACTGCAAACGTGCTTGAGTCGAGATGGCTGATTGATGGTTAATCGATTCACGACGGAGGTCTTCCTGTGGGATACACCCCCTGGATCCCAGACGTTCTCTCCGTGGATGTTGCTGCGGCGAGCTCAGCTGACTTGGGCGGGCGTAGAGGGATGAAAAGCCAGCCCCCGCGTAGATTACATCCTAAACTGCCTCGCTTCCGAGTCTCGAGTCACTTTAGCTACCAAATATTGCCTAGGGGTGGAACAGCGTCGCGTTCGACTGTTCGAGGGGACTATTCCCACGGAGCTTGGGAGCGTCGTTCAGCGGGTCGGGAACGGATGGATCCGGTGATACGTAGCTAGAGAGTACGCCCTGGAACGGATCCTATGTCAGGAATGGGGAAGGAGGGGTAGGGGTGATTCCGGGGACATCTTTCATTTCATATGGGATCTCAGATATGACAAGAAGAGCAGAGATAAGAAGCGATATATTCGCATGCGCTGTTGACAGTGGGTGAATAAGACTCAGCGATTGGCGACAGATCTCACAGGGGTATGGACATACATCTATATGAAAAGACGGGTGTTTCATTGCTCGCTGGCTGGCAGAATGCCAAAACGAGACTCTTGTCGATCATTCTCGTCGCGTAGAAGCGGGGATTGCTCGTCTTACACTAAAGTATGTTTGTAGGAGAAATCCTTTAGCACCAATTGTGCTGTTTCAGGGCGTATTCTCGAGTCTCTTGGGTCGGGATACCTGTCGGATCTGGAAAATAGGATAATGAAAAGGTCATCTTCCGTAATAAAGTAACCCAAAATCTGATTGGTTGTTGCGTGGGAATTCTAGAGCCAAATCCTAGTTTACCATGCTTCCATGTAACAAGAAATTGTGGTTTGTCCCATAATACTTATATCGAACAGAGTACTAGCTGATATGCTTCGACTTGAATTTAAGTTTGACTTGTTTTGCCTTTGAACAAGTTGATGAGTGGCGGAACCGCGGGTCTGCTAACGTGAAGCGGCCGAGATGTCCGGATGTTTCAAGCAGTGACAAGAGGGAAGCACGCCTGCTGCGAGGAGGGCTCGATGTTTATTTTAAATCATTAATCAACGTTGATGCCGCGGATCGCGAGAGAGGGAGAGGGGTTTCGACTTGCAGATGGAGGTTGTCGGAACCACATTCAATTCCAAAGACATCGCGGGGGAAGTTGCAGGGCCGTGATCGGAGGTAGATCAAGCGCCCATAAAGCGGGTTGTTCTGTCAGTGCTGTACACATGTGTCAAACCTCGTGGGTGCTGTACGAACGTCACAAATTGCTGTCATGGAGAACGAGGTGTGTTCAATAAGAGGAAAGTTGTGGCGCTGATGGCCCATGTCGATCAAGTTGACGCAGAAAAATAACTTGTAACGGTGAGAAATTTTAGGGGTGTTCGATTGTGAGGGACACGGGTCGAGTCTCCGAGGAGCGAACGTGTCAAAGCTTGTGCAGAGAACGTTGGTTGGTCCGGTGACGTCGGCGCGGGTCTGCTAATGAGAGGATAAAGAACAAGACGGCGGTGCCTGAAGCGATGTTGGTCCCAAGCTAAGGATAATTGAATGATGCCGGTGCTGTGTCGATGTGATGAACGGTGAGCGGTATGCGTGTGTGGATGGGGTACAGCTCATTGCTGTAGGGGGGGTTGCTCTGGGGGGGTTGCGATCAATGGAGGGGGGTGTCGAATCTGAGATGGCAACATCGGCTATAAATCGGTTATCTATATATAGTAATTGAGTTGATCTGGATGGATCTGAGACTCAACTACATACGTCAGATTATGTTTTTTGCGAAGAGACCACGGTCTCGCTATTGAGCGGGCGGATCATTGCAAGGGATAAAAAGACGAGAGAAACTTCTCTCTACCTCAACACCTCAACATGTCCTCTCTCATCTCACGATATGTCGCACACATCCACGAACTTGACAATTACCTGTACGTCCCTCTCTCCCTCCTCCCTCTCCCCACTGACCCCTCCCCAGCTCTGGTGCGCCCCTCACCCTCACCGGCGGCGACCTCTCTCTCGCCCAGATCGCCGCCGTTTCCCGCCATGTCCCTTCTTCCTCTGCTTCTCCCTCCGCGCCCCTTCTTCGCCTCTCTGCCAGCGAGCACCTCCGTGCCGCACACGACGCTTCCCGTCACGTCATCGCTTCCAAGGTCGAAGCTGGCCTTTCCATCTACGGCGTCTCCACGGGCTTTGGTGGCAGCGCAGACACCCGTACGGATGACCCCGTCGCACTCGGTGCCGCCCTTCTCCAGCACCAGCATGCAGGTGTCGTGATCCCCTCCTCTGTCTCTCGGGACCCCTCGTCTTCCAGCATGGGTATGTCCTGTCCCTGCTCCCATGTTTTGTCCCACTCACCCCAGGTAGCACCCTTGCCTCTCTCAGATCCGACTCACTCGACCACGATGCCCCCAGCCTGGACCCGTGCCGCCATGCTCGTCCGCACCAACTCCCTCTTGCGTGGCCACTCCGGTGTACGGTGGGAACTCGTCCAAAAGATGCTCGAGGTCCTCGAAAAGGGCATCGTGCCCCTCGTACCCCTCCGTGGGAGCATCTCCGCCAGTGGTGGTCAGTATCTTTTTTTTCCAACGGCCTCATTTCGCTTATCACCACCATTTCCCTGGGTAGACCTTTCCTCTCTTTCCTATATTGCTGGCATGCTGATCGGAAACCCCGCCATCCACGTATGGTTACTCACTTCCGGCGTTCCTCCTCCATCACTCCATATCCAGCCCGCTCATCTGAGAATTCCCACGCCACGCTTCCCAGTCTCTACTGCAGCATCATCTACATTTACTTCTGGTGCCGCTACTCCGACCACCGAATCCGGTGGCGTATCTCCCATCTCTCCGAGCACACCCGCTTCCTCTATTCCTGATGACGAATTTCCCAAGTCTCACTTTGTTTCCCAATCAGCCTTCTACTCGGCTCTCACCCCTTCCTCGACAACATATACTGCTCCCAAAGCCCTCGCACTCACAAACACATCCCCTCTCCCCCTTGCATCCAAGGAACACCTCGGCATCCTGAATGGAACTGCCTTTAGTGCAGGTTTGGCCGCTCTCGTCGTCAATGGTGCCAAGGACGTCGTCGTTCTTGGAGCTGTGAGTCCCATTGGTGACAACAAGGCCGAACCCAGCTCACTCTCTGATAGGTCTTGACCGCGCTGTCCATAGAAGCCATGTTGGGCTCTCGTGGCTCTTTTGATCCTTTTGTCGGCCATGCTCGCCCTCACCCTGGTCAAATCGAATCAGCCCATCTTATCTGGTCTCTCCTCTCCGAATCCAAATTCGCTCAGGGTGACGAGGTAGAGGTCAAGATCGAGGAGGACCAGGGTGTACTTAGGCAAGACCGTTATTCCCTCCGCACCGCTCCACAGTGGTTGGGTCCCCAGTTTGAGGACATCAAGAGAGTCGAGGAAACCATCAGGATCGAGGTCAATTCGACGACCGATAACCCACTTGTGGAACCCCCGCGCGAGGCTGGTGGGGAAGGTACGTATTCGTCACGTCTTGATGTTTAACCTGACTCACGTGTCCCAGGCAAAGTTCATCATGCCGGAAACTTCCAGGCATTGTCTGTCACCAACGCCATGGACCACCTCCGACTCTCGCTTTCGCATATCGGTCGACTCATGTTTGTACAGCTCACAGAGATGATCAACCCCGGTATGAACCGTGGTTTACCTGGGAACCTCTCCGGTGGCGAGAGTGCACTGGATTTCGGGTGCAAAGGTCTTGATATTGCTGCCGCGTCATACGCTGGGGAATTGAATGCTCTGGGCGGAATGAATGTGGGTGTGGGAAACGTTAGTGCTGAGATTCATAATCAGAGTATCAAGTGAGTGGTTTTTCTCTTGCAAGGTTCTTGCTATTGACAATACATCTTGCTAGCTCCCTCGCCCTCATTTCGGCTCGGTATACATTGACGGCGCTTGAGGTGTCTCAATTAATGGCTGCCTCACACTTGTTCGTCGTCTGCCAAGCCCTCGACGCGCGTGCACTGTATGTCGAAATGAGGCAGTTGTCCGCCCAGGTCGTACGCGATGTTGTACGCAAAGAGTTTGCTCTCTCCGGTGCGGACCAACTTGTGGACAAGATTGCGTGCAAGGTGTTACCCCAGGTGTACGATGCACTCGACCGTTCAACTGGCATGGACACGGCACCGCGGATGGCCAAGGTGGCGAGCGAGGCAGTCTCTCCACTCATCGAGGCCCTCGCATGGCTCGACCTCTCTGCACTCGACTTGGGCAAGGTAGCTGCGTTCCGTACAACACTGGCGGACAGGCTTGCGGCGCTCATGACGGAGTTACGGTGTGCGTATTTGGGGGTGTCGTTGGCGGATGTGCGGAGGGGATGCATCGGGTCGACGACTACGCCCGCGCAGACGCCTCTCTTCGACATTGCCCCACGCGGCCCAACGCCCGCATCAGCCTTTTTGGCGCCCCGCACGCGGGTGCTGTACGAGTTTGTCCGGGAGGAACTGGGGATTCGTATGCACGGCGCGGATAACCTACGGGGGAGCGTGTTTGGCATGCGTGAAGGGGCGTTGCCCGGATTGGAAGCGGAGGAAGCAACGGCGGTGTTGGGAGGGTTGGTGGATGTTACGGTGGGGGACAAGGTGGCGATCATTGTCGAGGCGATCAGAGATGGACGGATGGCACGTGTGTTGGTGCGTTTGTGTGCGGGCGTGGATGTGTGAACGGGTCTAGACATGTCAGGCAGGGGGAAGTTGCGTACATTACGAGGAGAAATATATATATATCCTACATTTTCACATCCTTTTGTTTATATCGAGTTATTTTTACATGCACTACATACCTTTATCTTCTTCTTATCTATATGTAACAAGTAGACGACACGAGTGTACTTTGGAGTTCAAATACACAATTTTGGCATCAACGAGACTGATGCTGTCTAATCAGAGATGGCCTGTCTAGAGACCACGTCAATGTTATTCGCGTCGGCACAAGAACAAAAATCGTAAGCGTACTATGTGTCGTTTCCCTCGCGCTTCGATCTCGGGATCGCGGAACACTTTACCCGCGAGCCGTTCGACGCGACCTACAAGTTCACGTCACCTCGTGAATCAGCAAGAACATGATCTCGAGCGGGAGAGGGAGAAAAGGGAAGCGAACGGACCGACTATTCTCGTCCCGATGGGCGGTTTAGTGTGTAGGTGACCGTTTGCGCCGGAGGACGGCGTACCTGGGTCTGGACCTTCTGACGGCGACTCTTGCGACGCAGAACAAGGCGTCTCGAATTCATACTCTTCCTCGTCACGTTCGTAACCACGACTGATCTGTGACGTCACATGTCCATGTCCAGGTGAGTGAGCGCGAGCGTGGTCGGGGGAGGGAGGTTCCTGTCCCATCCACGGTACGCCCGGAATATGACACGTGCTCTGTTCGACGGCGCATCCTGCCATACCGGGGTCGTATGCTGCGTAGGGGTCGTCACCTGCGCCTAAGAGGGGGTCGGCGTCGTCAGGAGCGGGGTCGGAAATGGGCGCAGGCATGGGCATTGGCGCGGGTTCGGATGCGGGTTCGGACGTGGGCTTGGGCTCAGACTCGGACGCTGGCGCAGGTGGACGTGAAGAAGGACGGGAGTATCCCCCTGCAAGACCGATCCCGCGTCCTCCAAAGTCCCCAGGGAGGAGCTCGTCCTCTTCTTCTACGCCGCGTTCGTGTCTGCGCTCGTGCTCGCCATCAGAGACGAAATTGGCGTTCCGGTAATAGCTGTCTGTTAATTCTGCGTCCGGTAAGGATTGGGGATGGTATATGTGAGCAAATATTGTCAGGTGGAAGCGTTGGAATGGGCTCACCGCGAGACATCTGTCGACCACTGAGGTAGGACGAAGGTTATGTTTCTTTCAAACCCCTCGGAGTGGAGGTGTCGTACGGTGACGTCAAAGGCTCAAAGAAAGGGGCAAGTGGAATGTCCATATTTGACATGTTCTGTTCAATTCCGCGAAGGCCCTCGTGCACGTGTCCACCTTAGCATGTCTGACGGTAATGTCTTTGACAATGGTTTAGCAACTTGGTGGGAATCACCTGTTCAAAAACTGAGAAATAGATATTTATTACAATTATATGGCTAGGTAACACAGGCCCCTAGCTTAGCAAATAGCTTTTTACAAAAATTTTGTGGTTGTGTTAAGACGAGGGGAGTTCGGGAAAATTAGTTGCCAATGATGATAGGACACGCAACAACCCCTCTTCATGCTTGAAATCCGTAAACACCCAGTTTGGCGGAAGTGTCAAATAGGAATGTTTAATCATTTCAGTGGCGCTCGCGCGTGTCCCCGGATCTCTGCAGGAACCAAGGGAGGAGAGGCGTTGGTGTTAGTGTCAGTGTTCCAAAACGCAGGAAAGCGGGGAAAGCGGGTACGGACATGACAAAACACCGATTCCTAAAATCGACAGCGAGATCCGAGAGTGACAGGATTACATCCACAGGTAGAGGTGGGGATGTTCCTCGACGCATGGCCTGTCCCATCAAAGTCACCATGACCCCGATTGCGATCACGATCACCCGCATCACCCCCATCCACATTTGGCGTTCACATTCACGTTCTTGGTGAGTGCCCAGGTACGACATAGACAGCGACCATACAAACAGCTTACCTCGACCGTCAACGTGAACAAGTCCCCATCCGGAGAAGGTCTTCCCCTCGTCCACATCTTGAGCAACACACAACCCGCGCTCCAGATATCGACTTTGGGTCCATACCGCTTTCCGCTACGATTCCTGAGTGCTTCGGGGGCAGTCCAGGGCACGATACCGCGCATCGGTGTCCACGAGGCGCGGTCATCATCGGCACGCTGGGCGTTTCCAAAACCAGAGATTTTGCAGATGCCGGACAACTCGACGAGAATGTTGTTGACTTCGATGTTCTGGGGAGGAAGAAGGGTGGGGTCAAGGAATGTGCGACGTGGTAGGTAAACTCCCTACTCTATGGATGATGTGATTGGCATGCAGATACGCTAAACCATCAAAGATTTGGGCAGTGAATGACTTGATCACTTCCTCGTCGAACCTGCCATGTTTTCGCAAAAAACTCGCGAGGGTTCCGCCAGGGACATATTCCAAGAGTCTGCCGTAGTCAAGTGATGTCTACCTCAAGTAAACGGACGACTTACATGTTCAGGGAGGTGGCGGTCTCCTCGGATCCAAGGTAACCGATGATATGAGGATGATCCAGCCTGCTGAGTATCTCTCGTTCCATCTTCAGCTTGGGCACAAAGCTGAGCCGTTGAGCGTCCTTGTCATCTTTCTTGACCTGCTTGACAGCAATCATCTCGCCACTGGACGAGTTGAGGGCGAGGTAGACACGTCCATATGTCCCTGCTCCCAGAAATGTGCCACGAACCCATTTGGAAAGTGCTGTCAAAAGAAACCTGGATCAATGTTCAGTGGATCGGTCAATGTCACCCACGTAGTGGGTCATCCGGTGGAGGGTGAGGTGGGCTTTTACTGGTGGTGGGTTTATTCTGCGAAACAGTGTCTGCACGGAGCTTGGGCTTGGGTATCGTGCTTGGGCCTGACGAGGATCCTGCTCTGCCATGCCGAGGTTGCTCTTTCGACTCGGGGTCCAGATTGCTGTGGGAATATCCTCTGGTACTAGTGCAGTAATAGCCTGCGCTCGCGCGCTCAGGTTGCTTTTGCGACTCGCCCTTGTCTACGCGAGTTGGTTTCTTGTCCTTAGCATTGCCCATTACCTTTCGTTCAGTCATAGGGGGTCGGTGAGTTTTGTCAGCATCTGAAGCAGTTCCTTCTCTTTGAACGACAATGTAGCGGCCTCCAAGTTCCATGCCGTTTAGGCATTGAACGGTAAGGTCCGTCACAGAGGCATCGACATACTCGAAAAACGCAATTCCCTGACAAGGAAAAAATAGTCAGTCGTGATGGCATGGCACCACCGCAACCATCCCACCAACCTTGGAAGGTCCATTGCCATCTTCTCGAACGAGATGAAACCTCTTCAGTTCTCCGACATTCTGAAAGAACTCCTGTGCTTGCTCTTCGTTCAAGTATGTTGGTAGTCCGCTCGCAACTAGACCATGGATCCGAACGTCTTCTCCGAACCCTTTCGCTATGCTTTTGTTCTCGATATCCTTCCGTTCATTCGGAGGGGGGCCTTGGATTTGATTGGTCGAAGGATCCGGGCGTCGTGTGATGTCTTTTGGGGCGGGAGGTGATGCGAGAGCACTTGTACCAGTCGGTGCACGGGGCCACGGTTCACCGAGCGGTGACTCTATCGGGGTGACATCGTCGTGCAGATCGGCATTCCTAGGATGATGTGGTACACTGGATGGTTGTGCCGGGACATCCAGGAGGTTACGAAGGGACAGTGATGGTGGATGGGCATCCAGGAGTTGCTGAAGTGAGGTTACCACTTCCTTGGCAAGCGGTCTCTCTGGAATTGGCGACCAGCACTGTTCGACGACCGCCCAATGTTGATCGTCAATCGGTCGTGTGGGTGGCCGCTCAGGCTTGAGACCCTGAGACAAACGCAACATGACTGCAGCATCGCTTCGGATCTCGGACCATGGGTATTTTCCAGACAGTACCTGACAAAAACAACGAGGGTCATACTTGCACACAATTCCAGGGGAAGCTGCCAAGTGCGTACCAGAAGAGCCATATTTCCGAACGAGTAGATGTCGCTCTTGGTGGTGTGCATCGTCTCCTCTTTGTTGAGCGAGAAGTGTTCAGGTGCAGCCCATCGTAGGGTGCCAGGTCTCACAGTAGACGCCTTGAGATAAGCAAATCCATCTGGAAGTTCTCCTATCAAGGAGGCACAACCGAAATCTGTCAGGCAAGCATTGTAATCGTGATCGAGGAGCACGTTATTCTGTCCATGGCTTAGCTAGCAAGAAAAGTCTATACATTCTCGCGACGTACGCTTGAAAGGTCTCCGTGGACCATAGGAAATGAGTGCACTGTCCATAATAATCAATGTGAGTACTCCGTGGCGTGAATTAAACCTACAGTAATGGAGTCCATTGGCAATATCCGATAACTGTGACGCAAGGTAGAGAGGTGTCAGACAGCAACGCCCTATTGCATATTTTATTGGTTTTACTTGCCAGATGTAGGCGGTGTGCAATCGCGAGCTGATCGTCATGCGTCTGTAAAAACGAGTGTAGTGTACCGTGGGGCATCCACGTCGACACCAAAGACGCGCTTCCTTGTCTTCCGAACCCATACACGATTCCAAGAAACGGCACGATATTACGATGGCTGAGCCTCCTCCAGATACCGAGCTCTCGGCGTATCATCTGAAACGATCAAGGCTTTTTGAATCGAAAACACCGGATGGTTGGGTGAGACAAGTGAAAGGAGACGCACTCGAGCTGCCTTCCCCTCATCGCATTTGCGTTCGTCGAGTGTGAAATGGAAGCGAAAGGCTTTCACGGCAACCTAGCCAAAAGGATGAGCAGGTCAAGGAGAAAATCATTTGAGGTGAAAACGACACCCAGACCTACTTGACGCTACCATCGCTCGTGTATCGACACCGAAAGACGTCGCCAAAACCGCCTGCCTCGCAGTATTGATCGTCCGGTCGGATGATCTTGTCGGTCAGATCTCGGATGAACGTCATTGAGAGGGACGGTGGTTGTCCATGCTCAGACCTAGCGCCTCCGTGTCAGTTAACCCGCGGATTATCACAGCGACAAGAACAAGATACGATTCAGGTGATTCAGGTGGGGGCATTCAGAGCGGGGTTCTAGGCTCAGCCTGGAATCAAAGGTATACTTGAATGTTGGGAGCAGTGCAGTTAATGGGGTGGTGAGTTCAAGATGGACATACTTCTGGCTGGCACTCGCCAGCGAGCGCTAAACGGTGCATCCTGGGAAGTTGGATGGGCCCGGGGGTGGCCGCGGGCATCGACTCAAATATTACGCTCGATATCCCTCTATCGTATCACCGTCACAGTGCCCATTTCCAGCTTACACTCCCATTCTTCACAGAGTCCCTGAAATGTCTTCCTCAATCACTGTTCCTCGTCCTCAACCTCAGAGTCCCTCTCCCACCTCGCTCACGACAGCCTCGCGCATCGTCATTGTCGGCGCTGGCACCTTCGGTCTTTCCACGGCTTTCCATCTTCTCGGCCGTGGTTACACAGATGTGACGATTCTTGATCGAGCGAGGGAGTTACCTGCTGTAGACGCTGCAAGCACGGATATCAATAAAGGTGTGTGCCGACACCGACCAACTGGGCGGTGACCTACAAGAATGAGCAAGAAGGTTCTAACGACATGTTGAAACAGTGGTTAGGTCGTGCTATAGAGACTCATTTTACACCAAACTGGCGAGAGAAGCGATGGAGGCATGGAAGCAGCCCATGTGGGAAGGATGTTATCACGAGTATGTCTTGGTTTGTCTAGTTCGTGTTCAGCATGATTTTCGTCGGCTCACGGTACTTTCCCACTTTGGTTCCTGGATTCTGACTCGTGCCATCGTCGCTCAATGATGCGCGACAAATAGATGCGGCGTCATCAACGTCGGCAGCGATGGGTTCGACGATAGATCGAGGGAGAACGATAGGCAGCTCGGTGCTCCCATTGAAGACCTCCAGGACGCCAAGGCTGTCCGCACCAAACTTTTATCCTCCCTACGTCCCTTCACCGACGTCACCACTCAGACGCGCTCAGATTCCGACTCGAATGCACAGCGCGTTGGTCCATTCACGAATTACAGCGGCTACTTCAATTCAGAGGGTGGCTGGGCAGAGGCAGCGCGGGCGGTGGGGATCCTTCTCTTGCGCGTGAGGGAGAAAGGCGCGAAGCTGATGGAGAACCAGGAGGTCGTCGGGCTCGTGAAAGATGAGAGTGGGCGGACGACAGGTGTGAAGTGCGGCGATGGCAAATATTTCGAGGGTGACATGGTTATACTCACCACTGGATCGTGGACTGCATCGACGTTTCCCGAGCTGGAGCTCGACTCAAAATGCTTAGCAACTGGGTAAGCGGGCTTTACCGATCGTCGGCGTGCGGTGGTGATGTGGGTTATGGCTGACCCCTTTGTCAGCCAGTGCGTGGCAATGATACAGCTCAGCACGGAAGAGAAGGAACGGTACAAAGAATGTCATGTATACTTGGATTTCGAGAGTGGATTCTACACTTTCCCGGTAAGTTTTTTTCTTCTTTTTTTTCGAACTCTTGCTCTTCTGTAACCGCAATCGGAGGCGCATCAACAGATGCGCCAAGTCTGGTTTTCTTTTCTATTTGGGTCCTTGTCCCTGTATTCGGGCTCCGGCACGGTCACCTTTCGGAGCGCACCTGTGGGCTTACCTTAAAGTGTGGATGGCGTCCAGGGGAAGCTCATCAAAGTATTCCCTATCGCGTTATCATGCACTCCCCAACCCATCTTGATGCGCAGCACCCGGCTTTGGATGTAACAGAAAAATATTGTTTGCGGGGAAAGCATGCGCATAAAGAGGGCACGGAAGAGATCCGTCCGGTACGCCCACGCGTCGTGCACCATGTTTGCAATCACGGGGTGCTCTACTTTGTGATTGGGCCCATCTTCAACGTCTGATGACTCGCCGTCCTATTCGCATTGTGATTTTGTTCCCGCGCCGCGGCCCAGACTTGATTAGTGAGGGTTTTATGCATATTAGCTCAAAAATGTTGATTGGCGGTCCATCTCATTCGTTCGCAAATGGTTTCCAAGTTACTACCCGTTCCTTTGCCGATTTTCTCTTCGCTTTCGCCAACATTTGGTCACCCGCATCCAGTTTCATATAGATTGCACTCGGATCCGCTTCTTCATCCCTGCATGCTACCACCCGCCTGATTGAAGCATGGCCATTTTTCTAACCGGCTAAGCTCCATTTCATGTCGCCTAGATGAGGGACCTTACATGTTGCTTGTTGTCGGCCTCCATCGTTTCTTTCTGACAGTGCCTCATCCTTCTGATATACTTTGGGAATTTCTGCCGTTTTGATCACTGATTATGCCTCGAATACTGGTTCACGCACCCTGATCTTTCCGAGATCTCCTGATGGGCCTACCCGTGTTGCTGACTAGTTTCACCTCATCGTTAGCCAACCGAAAATGGAATCGTCAAGCTTGCCATCCACACAGCTGGGTACACCCACATGATCTTTCCCAGGCAGTTCGGCGGTGATATCGACCACCGTCTAGTCCGGAAGATATCGACGCCTCGAACAATTACGACTCACCCACATTCCGGTGATGGCCTACGCGTTCCGCGATCGGCACTTCAGGCATTGAGAGAGCAACTTAGGAAGGTGTATCCTGAGCTTGCGGAGAGGCCGTGGGCTGGGACACGGATGTGTTGGTGAGTGCTAGTGACATTGTTTCTCGTTGTTCTTTTATCCTTCTCCTTGGATTCTGTTGCCTCCGTCTCGCGTGCCTCACCACAGGATGTCATTGGGTGCGTACAGCGTCCTCTGGGGATGTGTCCGAAAGTCCGTAAGCATGGCCTTGTAACGCCAGCGCGAATTTTGGGATGACATGCGATCGTATGCACGAAATTTACCCCTATAATGTCTCCTCTTGCGATGCTCCGTTGTATTTTTATTCGAAACTGTGACAGAAGGTCAGTCACAGTGCACAAGTAATTCTGCTTCTCCGACTAGCACGCGAGTCTCGACGGGGTGGATGGTAACCCTGCTCGTCGAGATAAGCTCGGTCGCCATATCAAATTCCGATGTCTTTACATGTGGCGAGATCTGGAACACTAGACCAGATTCGTATGAAGCCCTTCCACCATCTTCAGCAATTCCCCCGTCCCCCGAATTATACATATGCTTGACTAACGGGCGGAGTTGACGGGGGGACGTAATCGGTCGAGACCACGCTAAAGGATAAGATCCGTCGGTGCGGGTCTTATCAGCTCTTGTCCCTCATGTCCAAGATTCCATTTCCTTGCTGCGTTCCCTGTGTCGTGTTTGTGACACATCATGGACCGAGAGATTGGCTAACTTGTTCGTGGGTACGCCTCTTAAAAATGACCCGTTGATCAGAGGTGACTTTACTGGACGGCACGACCGATCCAGGCATTCAATACGCCTTGGACGGATTTTACGACTTTGAACTGGATCGAATTCGTTTCGTACATGCCGGGTCACCGTGGTCGGAACAGGCAGGCGCTGGCCCACCTGCACAGACAGTCTCTTACGTTGACAAGAAACAACTCTTATCCCGCTGAAGCGAGAGCTCTGATTGGCTGCTCGTTTCCAAAATGGGCGTTGAAAGCAACTTGTTACCCAAACTGCCGATCGGCGGCGGTACCGAGACGGATCGATCATTGAGGACCCCCCTCCCCTTTGAATTTCCTGCTTCATATTTCTGAATTTCATACTTCTTTATTCTATTCTTTCATTTTCATAACCATGACTTTCAGGAGCTCACTCCATCACGTCAGGTACACCGACTCACCCGACGGAAACTGGGTCATCGGAGCTGTCCCAGGAAATCCTACGTTGTTCTTGGCTACGTCTGGTAGTGGACATGGATTCAAGGTTAGTGCGACGATTAAATTTCTTGAGGCAGAGACAACGCCAAGTCGAGCCTCGACGGCATTGCTAGATTGGCATCTTCGATTTGGCAAATCAGTATCCGTTACTGACTTCCTCGTCTCTCTCATACACAGTTTCTCCCGAACGTTGGGCGCCTCATTGTAGATTCCCTCGAGGGCAAGCTCGATGCTACAACGGCGGCACGGTTCGCAGTCGACCGGGATGTCGCAGGTGCAAAAAACGGCGAGCGAGCGTCGCACGTCACGCAGGAACTGGATATAGGGGAGCTCTGTGGGCCGGAGGACTAGAGTATGATGGCATTCTTTGAAACGCGTTCAAATTTACTGATGAACAATGCATGATGCTCCTTACTCACTAGCATCATCTGCTCTGCCAGTTAGTCGATGTGCGGGGGCTATTCGTGCCTAGGCGAGTCAAAGTCGAAATCTGATGTCTGTCTGTTGTATGGTATGTCACATGCTATAGATCACCGAGCCAAGTTAGCATTGTTTTGCGTCGGTGGACACTTGATGGATGTTTGACGGCGTTATCGACGAACAGGTTAACAGTGCCAAGTGGCACAAGACTTGTTTGGAACCCTGTCCTGAGGCATTCTAGACCGAGCGACGGCCATACATTCCTTGGATTTTGCGTTCTTGTCCGCACATCGTACGGCGGTCCGAGCGAGGTTATCTGTCTTACACCAGGGACGCAGTTTGCTGATTGTGATCCAGACGTCGTTGGAGGGTATACGAACCGAGGTCGTCACTCGGTTTCACAAAGAGATGTTCAGGCGAAGGAAGTGCCGTTGGTGCAACTCGATCGTGTCCACTGATGGTGGCAGAAACGGCCTTGGACCTTGAGTGATATTCATCAAGGTCAGCGACAAGGACATCGTTTCCAGGGTGCTTCACCACATAAACCCCTGGTCGAACTCTAACTGTTACTAACTGTTACTACGACTCATCCTGGATGATTTATTCGTCTTCTCCGAGTCCTCATCTACCAAACCTAACTTGAATTGCTTTTCTATATGCCCTGTGATCAATTGGTCGTAATGCTCATAAAACTCATTATTAGATTCAGGTTTTTCCTTTCCAACCACGATCCCACTAATTCACTTCTTTGTACCAGACTATGTGCTGTGCTCACTCTGGATGGTATAAAAGATACGTGTGGCACGAGCCCCATGCTCGTCTTTCAGCGCTCAGCTTCGGCTCCTCATGTTCTTGCATTCGACGTTGATCCTTCCGTGCCGTTTTATGTGCAACCCTACAAGTTGCAGCCGCTTGGATGGCGAGTTCTTACGGTGATGCGCCAAATCTACAGTAAAAACCTCAGTAATGGTATCCATTAGCTATCCCAGATGGTGTATTTGGCGCTCACGCCGCCTTTGAAGCGCTACCTAAGTACTGTGGCATGGTGTTGGCACCTCACTGTACTTTGACAAGATTCCAATTTCAACAATTTGCCCACCCTTGACCTTAGATACGAGGTTGGGCCTGGAACATAGCTCTGAAGTCGTATTCGGTTTGTCGCTATAATGTCCACCGGCACAGCGGTAGCTAACTTGCGGGTGCCGGATCAGAGACTGGACGAAGATCCATACCAGATATCTGACCACCAAGATCACTCGGTCGGATGACCAGTATTGTGAGGCAGGCAGTTTCAGTGACGTCACGTCTTTCGATGTCAGTACGACACCTTTCTTCTTGTTCTTGGCTTCCTCATCCCTTTGACCAGGTTGCCATGAAAATACACTACAAAAAGTAAAATACATTTTGAGAAATGTCACTGTTGCTTACACATGTGCAGATGAGTGCTGATGGTGTTGATCCAGTGGATGCATCTTAGAAATGCCCACCAGTGGTCATTTCTACAAAATCACAATGAACAATGAGGTATTTCTAAAAGTGACAGTTCAATCGGAAAAGTGTCAATTGTCTCAACATCATTCCGGACTATGGAATCTAAGTTGCTAAGCCATCCAACTATTAGTCTATGTCATTGGACAATAAGTGCACAAGAATGACTTAGAACCCAAACGACTGAGCCCTTGTGAGGGCCAGGGACGACAACTATTATTATTCCCCTAATTACAGGCTGATGAATATATAATGTGGTGATGGTTTCAGATGAATAATCTGTAGTCCTTGTTCCATGTATAGCAGCTGAGCTTGGTTTGCTCATATTTGGACTAATGGTTGATGGTACATTTTCAACACTTCCCCTCAAGCCGAGCGGAGGCCAAGTCCCTTGGAGTGAAGGATGTGTTTCTGGCGTGGGAGCACCTTAGTCAGAATATTGGCAGTTGTTATGACTCTCTATTTCTTTTCTTTCCCTTCTACATTTGCTATGTTTACTCAACCTACTTGTACTACCAGTGCCAGGTGTACGTATCCTTTGTGCACTCGCTCGTCCTTTGGACTTCTTTCCTTTTCTCTGCCTCCGGTTTCCACCTGTTCCATACCGGAGGTATCTTCCACTTGTCTCACACCTTCGTTGATTGTTCTCATGATAGTCGGACATGTGTTTCGCATGCTCCATGCACGTGTCCTAACTTCTCTTCTTTTTCTGATCCAATTTACTATGATACACAGGATACGCGCTTCTCCCGACTCCATACGTGTTATCTGTTATGATGGCTGGGAGGCTATCATAATGGGGCCTTCACTAAACAAGGATGTCGCTTAGGGGCGACGATGCAGTTAACACTCAGGGGATTCCTAGGAGTGTACAAGGGAGTACTCAAGGGGATTCCTTAGTACGGGGTACAAGGAGTCACGGGTGAGGTGACGACGCAGTAGTGTTCAAGGGGATTCCTCAACACGGGGCAAGGAGTCGCTGGTGAGGCGACGATGCAAAGGTTCAACTAGGGTTGTACCCGTAGGCCGACAAGGTTCCTTTATGAAGGAAGTACAAGGAGCGGTCACTTAATAGTAGACCGGAGACTTAGGACGACGAGTAAAGATAAAGGCTAGGATTGCCTTAGCGCAGATCGAGATACAAGGGTAAATTGAAGGAGGTCTAAGCTAAAGAATCGTAGTCGTAAAAGGAGGGTTTATATACCCCTGGATACGCGCACGGGCCAGGTGCGGAATACCTCGGGATCAGGATAAACCGTGGGATAACACATATGGAATCGGGAGAAGCGCGTATCCTGTGTATCGTAGTAAACCAGATCAAAGAAAGAAGAGAAGTTAGGACATGTGCATGGAGCATGCGAAACACGTGTCCAGTTATCATGAGACAATCAACGAAGGCGTGAGATAAGTGGAAGATACCTCCGGTATGAAATAGGTGGAAGCCGAAGGCGGAGAAAAGGAAAGAAGTCCAAGGGATGGGCGAGGGTACGAAGGATGCGTACGCCAGGCGCTGGTAGTACAAGTATACTGAGTAACCATAACAAATGTAGGAAAGAAAGAAAAGGAATAGAAAGTCGTAACATTATCCCACGGTTTATCCCGATCCCGAGGTATTCCGCACCTGGCCCGTGCGCGTATCCAGGGGTATATAAACCTTCTCTTTTACGCTACGATTCCTTAGCTTAGACCTCCTTCGATTTACCCTTGTATCTCGATCTGCGCTAAGGCAATCCACGCCTTTCTCCTTCACTCATCGTCCTAAGTCTCCGGTCTACTATTAAGTGACCGCTCTTCATACTTCCTTCATAAAGGAACCTTCGTCGGCCTATGGGTACCTACCCTAGTCGAACCCTTGTCTGCCTGCCAGGAAGACCCTCAGGCTACTGCGTCGTCGCCCACCAAGCGACTCCTTGTCCCTGTGCTAAGGAATCCCCTTGAGCACTTCTTAGCCTCGTGTTGAGGAATCCCCTCAAACACTCCTCGTACCTCGTACTAAGGAATCCCCTTGAGTACTCCCTTGTGCGCTCCTTGGAATCCCCAGAGTGCTAACTACGTCGTCGCCCCTAAGCGACATCCTTGTCTAGCGAAGGCCCATTACGATAGCCTCCCGGCCGTTGTAACAGCAGTCATTTTATCAGTTGGACAATAGATGAGTTGTAGCCAGCCGATCTGTATCGACTTCCTCATATGGAGGTTCTTTGAGTCGAAATATTTCACTCTTTTGTGGAATTGGGCATTGGTCACAATAGTGATCGCAGATTTGTTGTCGCCATATGATATCATGGCCTTTCTTGGTTCATAGCCAATCTCATTATAGAGATTTCATAGCCAGATAATGTCTTTTTCCACACATGCCATCAAATTGAATTTGGCTTCAGCCGTCAAGAGCACAGGAGATAATTCCTTTTTGGAACCCCACGTGATCACACCACTGTTCAGAATGAATACATTACTGCTGGTCGATGTTAGATCGTGATTACTTGCGAAACTTGCATCCACATACCTGTAAAATTCGCTGTTCACACTGCTTTTGGTGTAAGTTATTCCCCAGTCCTTTGTCCCTTTTAGGTAACATAGGACTTGTTTGGTGGCAGACCAATGTGCCAAATTGGGGTTATTGTTGAACAAGCATAGTTTATTCATGGCGAATGCAATGTTAGGATGAGTTCTGATCATGGCATACATCAAAGATCCTGTCAGTGACGCATAATTCCCAATTTGGGATTGTGGCTGTGCCATAGGTTTTTGTGGCTCGAGTTTAACATTCGGATTGAGTGGGGTAGACACTGGGTTAGCATCGAGCATACCATACTTTTCAAGGATGCTTTCAATGTATTGAGTTTGTCTAATTGTTCATGTACCTTGTTCTCAATCACGTGTGAATTCCAGGCCTATGAGTTTATTAGGTTTGCCCAAATCAGTGATATCAAAGAGTCCCCTTAGGTCCTCTTTTAGCTTAGTCATCGCTTTGGTACTGTTTGTAAACAGTAAGAGGTTGTCAATCCAAACTGTAATGATTTCAATGGAATTGCCCTCACATTGTATGTAAATGCAGGGATCTGTATATAGACATTTAAATTTTATGCCACCAAGTGTTATGACTCTCTATTTCTTTTCTCTCCTTTCTACATTTGCTACGGTTACTCAGTCTCTTTGTACTACCAGCGCCTGGCGTACGCATCCTTCGTGCCCTCGCCCGCCCCTTGGACTTCTTTCCTTTTCTCCGCCTCCGGCTTCCACCTATTCCATATCGGAGGTATCTTCCGCTTATCTCACATCTTTGTTGATCGTTCTCACGATAGTCAGACACGTGTTTCGCATGCTCCATGCACGTGTCCTAACTTCTCTTCTTTTTCCGATCCAGTTTATTACGATACACAGGATACGCACTTCTCCCAATTCCATATGCGTTATCCCACGGTTTATCCCGATCCCGAGGTATCCCGCACTTGGCCCGTGCGCGTATCCAGGGGTATATAAACCCTCTCTTTTACGATACGATTCCTTAGCTTAGACCTCCTTCGATTTACTCTTGTATCTCGATCTGCGCTAGGGCAATCCACATCCTTATCCTTTACTCATCGTCCTAAGTCTCCGGTCTACTATTAAGTGACCGCTCCTTATACTTCCTTCATAAAGGAACCTTGTCGGCCTATGGATATAACCCTAGTTGAATCTCTGTGTTGTCGCCTCACCAGCGACTCCTTGACCTCGTGCTAAGGAATCCCCTTGAGCACTTCTGCGTCATCACCTCACCCATGACTCCTTGTATCCCGTACTAAGGGATCCCCTTGACGACATCTTAGTCCAGCGAAGGCCCCATTATGATAGCCTCCCGGCCGTCGTAACACCAAGCTTGGTATCAAGCTCTTCATTCCATTCCTGTCCAGATTGCTTTAATCCATATAGGGTTTTTATTAGGTGACATAGTTGAGACATGCTGTCATTATAGCCTTCAGATTGATCCATATAAATTTCCTCTTTGAGCTTTCCGTTTAGATAAGCTCCTTTTACATCCATTTGTTGGATCTCCCAGTTTTCGGCCACAACAAGTGCTAATATTGCACGGATTGTCTTGAGACACACAACAGGTGAAAACATCTCGTTGTAGTCCATGCCAGGTATCTGGCTGAACCCCCTGGCCACAAGACAGGCCTTGTATTTTTGTAAGTTTCCATCTTTATCATACTTTCTGACGAAGACCCATTTATTTGAGATAGGTTTTCAATCATTGGGAGGTTCAACAAGCTCCCAGGTACCCATATATTGCAGTGTCTCAAGCTCAATTTGGATGGCCTTCTCCCATTCAGGCCACTCAGGTGAGCACATCACTTCTTTAAGCGATTTTGGATCTTTACTGACATTCATTTCAGTGAACGCAGTGTAGACCATGGCAGCTGCGATTGTCACAGATCTCTTATGATTCGGGTCATCAGTACCATCATTATCTTCATCATCATCATTTTGTGATAAGTCAGGTACGTTGTCATTGTCCTGTACTTCTTCAACTGATGGTTGACGATTTGTTTGGTTTTTAGTTGCATTCTGAAACGATGACACAATAATTTTCACCTTATCTTCTACCCCTATTCCTTATCTTATCTTATCTTATCTAATCTTATCACAATCCTTCCAGAACATTTGACCGATGATGTTGCCATGACATCATCATGATATCATCTTACTTAATCTTCCAGAACATTCTGTTTCCCAGGCCTGCCCTAAAGCAGGCCAGTAGTATAAGTAGTTGCACAACTTCACATGTATTCCCTAGTTTCAGAATTCCATTTCTTTTGGTTGATTATCACACTTAGTGACTCTTCCATTCTTGTGGTCTTTTCATAATTCTGAAACTACTTCTTTGTTGCTGAGCTCTTTGCTCTCCGACACCCCTTCGTCGTTACAACTACCATTTTCGCCTTCTGACGTGCACTTTGCTGTGTTGTTGTCTTCTTCACCCTTCCTCTTCTCCCTCCATTAAACACTTCTACTCGCAGCATGCATAATTCGAGCCTTTGGGTCATTGCTGCGAGAGTGTTTGGTCGACAAGCTCTAGTAAACTGTTGGGATCTGCTGCGTGCACCCATGGATTGAGTTTCTAGATCGTTGGTTTCGTCTCTACCTCATTCCCGCTTCCCCCCACCTTCCATGCCTCGGGCTCTTCGCCTAAGCACACCGAGAGCCGTGACCTCAGGCTTAAGAAAGAAAAGTTATAGGCACTTGACACCTACAAGTAGAGCACTCACCCCGTGCTCATCTATATGGTTGTCTGCCGTCTAAATACAGATAAAGTTGCTACCGGGCATAGAGCACTAGCCCCTGTTGTCCATTGAGTGCCTAATGGTCCGTACACTGGTTCTATGCTAGTGAACCCAGGTTCTCATGATCACCTGTGATGTCACGACTGATGAGGGCAGTATTCCCTTGTGCTGTAGTAAGCGCACTTCTGGTTCCCCCCCCCTCTGTTAACTCCGTTTGCCGCTGGAGACCCCCCAAGACACCATCCACTCGCCTTCGGTCCTGAGTGTAGGTGAAGCTAGACCAGTAGCCTGCATGCTCGGACTTTGCGCTCCCCAATCTCGTGTCCCTGATCATGAGCTTGTTGCCTTCACCACTGCCTTCATTCTTTTTCTCCCTGGTTTCCCCCATTGTAGCTGCTGCGTTATGCGCGCTTCAGGGAACCACTCCCCATCATCGCCATGGCCGTCTTCCCGGTTGTCCTTGCAGTCGTCTTCCCCGCTTCCTTTCTCATCTCGTTAGGCCTCATCTACGTGACCCGTAGAAGAGCCCAACTGTCCACCCAAGACAATGAGAGCTTCCAATCCCTGGGCCCCCTCTAAGAGGCCTCATAAGGTCTATTGGTATGATTACATTCACTGCTGAGAGGAAGACTATACATGGCAGTTTTATGACGACCTTCTCGCTAGAGCATACTTCGTCAACCATTTCCATCCATACCTCCGTCCCTGCATCATTCTCTGCTGCCCTCAGCACTATGTTGGGTAGCACCCCCATCTGTACCCACACATGTTGCACCCTTCGTCCTGGGTTGAGGTCCAGTCACCTCAGCCCCAATCAGCCCTTGCATCCATGCACGCCCTCTCAGCCACGCTGGAGGATGTGACAATGGAACTGTTGCATCACTCTCGTACTCCCCTCACGTGCCCACCGCCGGTGCCTAGAGCATCCGTTGCGGTAGGAGAAATGAGGTTGAGCTCACACGCTGCCCCCACCTGCCCCGACTTCACATGGGCCATGTGGAGGGACCAATTCATGAGGGACCACCCAGGCATCGTCCTTCCCATGGATGCCCCCACGGACCACCTTCCACCCTCCAACCCACCACGTCACTCTCCACCTAGGGGTCCACTACCTGCACCCCCTAGGGCAGCACCCCTGCAACCACTGAGCTCACCTGGCTCCAGCCATAACCCCAGTTCCTGCAGTCCCAGCCCTTTCTGGCAGGCTGCACCCCCGCAACGACCTGACCCCAAGATCAGGAAGTCCATTTACACCAAACTGGTGGCTTATGATGGCAACAAGGAGAAGTTCATCTCGTGGTGGAGGACAATGTTGGTCTACCTGCATGGCTTCAAAGTGGAGCCATTGGACCATCAAAAAATTTTGATCATGCTATCATATATGACCAGCGACAACACGGTGGGTCACTACACGGACCTTATGGTCATGAGGAAGAACAACGAGACAATAGGGTTCGACTACTTCGTAGACAAACTCAAACGAGCTTTCCAGCCAGCCGGCCTAAAGCGATGAGCCCAAACCAAGCTCTTCATGCTTAAGCAAGGCTCCAATTCCGTGGAGGACTACTTCACGAAGATGCATCAGCTGGCCATGGAAGCTGAATATGATGAGTGCCACAATGCTTGAACCCTCGTCGACCTCATCCGCTGAAATGCCTGACAAACCTTGGTGAACCACACCGAGGATAACAACCACGCACTGGTTGAGAGTGTCCACCTCTGGGAATGGGAGTGAGCCCTCTAGAAGACGGAGGAGATCCTTCGGGAAAGGGCAGAGTGAGCACAGGCTGTTCATCCGACCACCCCCAGCCAATCCCGATGGGCCCCGAGGAACCCTCAACCCTGTCCCCAGTATGCACCACCAACTGGCCCTCTGCCTCAGCCTGCTGCCACGAACGTCCCACATCCCAACACCCCTGGCATCTTTCCAGGCCATGGAGCTCCTATGGAGCTCGATAAGGCACGTGCTGCAGGAGTTTGCCGAAGATGCAGAAAGCCGTGGCCTTGTGTGGAACACCCCCCTCGTCCTCGTGGTCCAAGGGCAGTGCGCGCCGTCCAGTGGGAAGGTCAGACAATCTCCCCCGAACAATTCTCTCAACTACGTGCTTTGATGAACCAGGCAGAGACCCTGGAGCAGGCTCAGGAGGAGCCACCGAAGGAGGTCAAGGATTGATCGGATTTAGATTCAGAATCGCATTTTCAAGTGGTACAGTAGATATCAGCCGTTCTCCTGTACCATCACTTAAGTCATTGCCGTCTGTGAATTGATATCAAATTCTGTCATGCAATGATGAGGCTGAAAATCGTAAGATGTGAGTAAATCTCCCGACCCCAACGTTAGATGTTGTCAGAGCCAAAAAGGAAATACTGCTCCCTGTGCGAGGATCTCCAGGTGCAGCTGGATACAATCTGTACGCTGCGGAGAATACGGTAGTTCCCACTCACGGACACGCCCTGATCTCAACTGGGCTGTCTATGAAAATACCACCAGGCCATTACGGCCGAATCACCCCGAGAAGCAGGTTAGCTGTGAAAAAGAAGCTAACCACAGGCGCCGGTGTGATTGACAGCGACGATCGAGGAGAAGTCAAATCCTCCTGTTCAACCTATCAGGAGAGGAATTTGTGGCGAAAGCTGGTGAGCGAGTAGCACAATTGATCCTTGAGAAAATCTCGACACCACCAGTAAGAGAAGTAAAGTCCCTCAATGAGACCAAACGAGTAGATAAAGGGTTCGGAAGCACTGGAACCTCTTTGATAGGTGGTCTGAAGGAGGCATTGCCTTCTCCTGCCAAGAACCAAAGAAGCCGGAGTTCCGATCACTACTGGATGAACACGGTTGACCCTTGGACCATCCGCTGGATGAAAGCACAGGTAGAGAACCCAGATACTGCAAGGAATCTTGGACACCTGAGGTCTTTCGTCCACAAGTCCAGAAAGGCTGAAGTTACTTCTGATCTACTCACGGATCTAAAACAGATGAGTGACTCCGATGCACACTGGACCTTGAGGGATCTGCAAAGACCCCCCAAGTATAAGAAGGCATCGGTCAGAAAGGAGAGAAACTCCCTCGAGGTACCCACAACCCTGTGGATGTCTGACGGCACCAGCACGGAAGTAAAAGCACTAATAGACTCAGGCTGCACCGGATCTTCGATCCATGAGAAGTTTGTGGCTGAGAAGGGGGTAGTAACCCACACCCTTCCTCACCCAATGTCAGTCTATAACGCTGATGGATCACTGAACACCTCGGGCAAAATCGAGAAGTTTGTCATCATCGAGATGCAAATTAAGGACCACAAGGAGCAAATTGCCCTTGCTGTCACCAACCTTGGTCCCAACACCATCTTCTTGGGGTATGATTGGTTGAAAGCCCACAACCCCAGCATCAATTGGAAAACTGGATGGATGTCCTTCCGATGCGAGGAAGACCACATGCCACAGTTGGAAAGCTGCGATGAGGACGACGATGAGGACGATGACTTCGTTCCACATAATGGAGATTGCCTGTTCAAACTCGATACGGAGAGTTACCTCCAAAATACCGCGATGGACATTGCCACAAGGGACTTCACCACAAAAAAGAAGAAAACCTTCGAGGAAGCTACCCTGCAGTACGTCCATGACTACGCTGACGTATTTGCAAAAGAAAGCTTTGACAAACTGCCTCTGAGACGCCCCTGGGATCACACCATTGAACTCCTTCCAGGAGACCATATGGTGGACTGCAAGGTCTATCTGTTGAACCCGGGCGAATAGGAGGAACTAGACAAATTCCTCGAGGAAAATCTGAAGTCTGGCTGCATCTGACCGTCAAAATCCCCATTCGCCTCAGCCTTCTTCTTCATTAAGAAGAAGGACGGCCACCTCCGCCCTGTACAAGATTACCAGAAGCTCAATGAAGTCACCCAACGCAACCGGTATCCATTACCCCTGATCGCTGAATTGGTGGACAAACTCAAATTTGCCAAGTATTACACCAAATTTGATGTGCGATGTGTTATAATATGAACATTTTCAAACTTTTTTGAACTTCAACTTTTCTTCTTTCAGTCATGTGATCTGTGCACGTGACCGTAGGAACCAACACATGACTAGGTCTAGAACCTATGATGTCATACCTCATGGTACCTGTGCCCTTTTAATTTCCGCTCTTCCCACACAGCCCCTTTAATCTCTGTCTCTTCTTTTCCCGTGCCTCGATTCTCACATTAGTCTATCTATGGTAGTTCCTCCCACGCATAGCATGGTCTGTGCACATGCCTGTAACATATATAAGTCAGATACTTTGCGACTGGAATTCCAGTCTAATCCACTTGTTTGTTTGCTTTACTGGTCATTGCCTTTGGGACTTGTTCCTGATTGTAGGCCTGCATCAGACAGAAAGGACTACCTCCTCCTCTTACTCTCCTGCACCTCATTAGTTTTCATTCACCAGGACTTGTGTAGCCTGTGAGCAGTCGAGCCTTGTGGTTGTCTCAGTCATTCGTGATAGAGTCATAACACGATGGGGGTACAACAACGTACAGATGGCCGAAGGAGACAAATAGAAGGCCACATTCCAAACGAACCGAGGTCTCTTTGAGCCCCTCATGATGTTCTTCTGGTTGTGCAACTCCCCGGCTACCTTCCGGACGATGATGAATTCACTCTTCAGGGACCTGATCAATCGTGGAGTTGTGGTCATCTATATCGATGACATCATGATCTTCACCAAGACCCTAGAGGAACATCACAAGGTAGTATGTGAGGTATTACAAATACTAAGGGACAGCCACTTGTACCTACGTCATGACAAGTGCAACTTCGAGGTCCAAGAGACCGAGTTCCTTGATTTAGTGGTATCTCAGAACGAGGTCAAAATGGATGAGAAAAAGGTCACGGCAATCAAAGATTGGCTGGTTCCAACCTTGAAGAAGACCCTGAGAGGATTCTTGGGGTTCCTTAACTTCTACCGACAGTTCGTAAAGAACTTTGCCCAGATTGCACGTCCCCTAAGCGCACTCACATCAGTGAAAAAGGACTTCGACTGGTCGCCAGCTTGCCAGCAGGCCTTCGAGCAACTCAAGGAGACGGTATCCACGGCCCCCACATTAGCCATGCCTACTGATGACGATCCCTTCTGCATCGAAACAGACGGATCAGGAATCGGAATCGGGGTGGTGTTATCGCAATGCCAAGACAATGTGTGGCACCCAGTCGCATTCATCTCCAGATCACTCAACAACGTGGAGTGAAACTACCACGCCGCAGACTTAGAGATGCTTGCGGTCATCTTCGCACTCAAAGAATGGCGACAATATCTCCTTGAAGCCGTCCACCCCATCGAGGTGCTAACAGATCACAAGAACCTCAAGTTCTTCTGTAAGCCCCAAGATCTCTCTTGCTGTCAAGCCAGATGGCAACAAATCGTCCAGGAATACAAGCTATCCTTCAGCTATAGACCTGGCAAAACCAATCCTACCAATCCTCTGTCCAGGAGGCCAGATTATGAGAAGGGGGTAAACACCGATAACCACCAGCAGATTCTTTTGCCCGATTCCCTTTTCATAAAAGCCATAGCCTCTTCAAGCATCCTCAATCACATCAAAAAGCTCCAGTACAAGCTAGAACACTTTGCAAAGGAAGGATTGAAGAAACCGGAGTCCTCCTAGACCAAGAAGGACGATCTTGTGAGGTGGAAGGACCTCACCTACATCCCCAACAACGCTAAACTCCGCGAAGAGATTATTCGAGCCAATCACGACCACCCAATCTTGGGTCACTCCGGCGTACGAAGGACTTGTGACCTCATCATGAGCAAGTATTATTGGCCCTCTCTGCACAGGGATATAGAAGAGTACATGAAAGGATGCGACGCATGTCAGAAGGTAAAGCCCAAGACCACGTCCACCCAAACTCCTCTCCATCCGAACGAGATCCCCTCGGCCCCATGGGAGATCATCTCAGTAGATCTGATCAGACCATTATTACAATCACAAGGCAAGAACGCCATCCTTGTGGTAGTAGACTGATTCTTCAAGATGATCCATCTCATCCCCACTACTGACACGGTCACCTCCCAAGGAGTCGCCATGCTATTTAGAGACCACATGTTCAAACTGCATGGAGTGCCCAGGAAGGTGATATCAGATCAGGGCACCCAATTCGTCTTGTTGTTCATGCGGGATCTGTACACACTGCTGCGGATCAAAGCCAACCCATCCACCGCCTACCACCCACAGATGGATGGCCAGATGGAACAGACCAACCGGGAGGTTGAAAAATACCTCCGAATCTACGTAAACCACTGCCAGACCGACTGGGCCGACTGGCTCCCTATTGCCGAATTTGCTCATAACTCACAAACCTCCAGTGCCACCAGAACTTCCCCATTCATACTCAACTTCGGACAACAACCAGTGATACCCATGCAGAAGACCGAAGTCCGAAACAAGTCGGCAACAGAGTTCGTAGAGCAGATGAAGTTGAGCTTCGAGATGACGAGAAAGGCCCTGGAGAAGGCAGCAGAATCAATGAAGTTGTCTCACGATAAGGGGGCTCACAAGATCGTAGAATACTCCGTGGGTCAACAAGTCCTCCTCAAGGCAAAAAACATCAAAACCGACCGACCCACGAAGAAGTTTGACAACAAGTGATACGGCCCCTTCAAGGTCAAAGCGAAGGTTGGGATCGCAGCATACAAGCTGGAGCTACCAAAGACTTGGAAGGGGATCCATCCAGTGTTCAACGAATCACTCCTCACCCCTTACGTCACCAGATCCTATCCATCCCAAACCAGATCGAAACCCCCACCTCCAGTCATCGTCCAACAAGAGGAGGAATATGAAGTGGAATAGATCGTAGATTTCCGATGGAAGCAAAATAAGACTGAATACTTGGTGCACTAGAAAGGGTACCCCCGAGAAGAACGCACGTGGGAACCCAAATCCAACTTGACCCATGCCACCAAGGAAGTCAAGAGCTTCCACCAGAGACACCCAGAAGCCGTTCGAGCCATTGTAGCTGCTGCTTCGCATGCTCCAGCCGAACTGTGCAACTGTTCCCCCTACATCAGAGGTACTCCACTCTTCAAAATCCCTTCACCTGGCTTTAGCCCTATCGTCAACGGTATTTTGGTTGACCAGGAGTTCGACCCCTGAGAAGGGGGTTATGAAACAACAACACGATAATTTTCACCTTATCTTCTACCCCTATTCCTTATCTTATCTTATCTTATCTAATCTTATCACAATCCTTCCAGAACATTTGACCGATGACGTCGCCATGACATCATCATGATATCATCTTACTTAATCTTCCAGAACATTCCATTTCCCAGGCCTGCCCTAAAGCAGGCCAGTAGTATAAGTAGTTGCACAACTTCACATGTATTCCCTAGTTTTGGAATTCCATTTCTTTTGGTTGATTATCACACTTAGTGACTCTTCCATTCTTGTGGTCTTTTCACATTCCTATCTGATCACGATCGATCAGGTGCATTAATAGGCAAAGGTATGTTTGTTTTATCCTTCTTATGACATTTACTGACTGTTTTATCAGTCTGATCAGCCATTTTTTGCTTTAACGGTGTTATGATCAGTGCAGTGTCATTCTCCTTCAATGGTGTCATGGACAGTGGTTTGTTGTTTTTGTCTAGTACTCCATCCTTCCCCTCAAACCGTTGTTCGGACAAAGGTACAGTTATTGGCCACCAATATTCATGGCTAACTTTGACTGTCTTTTTGAGAGCATCGTAATATTGGATGGCTTTCAGGCCATCCTCATCCCCTAGAAAGGTATGTTGTCTCATTTTAGGCTCTAGTTTAGACAGATTGAGCTCCTGATTCAATATCCATACAGGACATCCAAATTCTTGGATGAATGAGATGTCGGAATGATGTCCAGACCATTTCTCGTGTGGTGTTTTATCAGGTATAGCTCTTGTATAGGCCCGATTTCGAATATATGTGGCATGTCAGACCGCTTCGGGCCATAACTCATTTGGTAAGTTGCACACAAATAACATGGATTGTGCTAATTTGACAACAGTCCTATTCCAGCATTCAGCAACTCCGTTTTGCTCTGGCATATAAGGTGCGGTTGTTTGGATTTTAATTCCACGATTGACACACCATGTTCATAAGTCTTTATTTATGTACTCACGTCCATTATCAGCACATATCACCTTTGGTAGGAACAAATATTGACGTTCCATATATGCTAGGTACTGTTTCACCTGGGTAGGTGTTTTGTCTTTTGTTTTCATGAAACTGACATTGCAGTTCTGAGTCGCGTCATCAATAAATGACACATACAGTGGGCAACAAAAACGTTGCAATGCCTAACCCCAAACCAGGGTGCGCAGCGCCCCGCCATCACATGTGGGAATTTCACTTTGCTTTGGTGGGAACAAATAAACTACATACTCTTGGCTACAACATTGCCCCCTGG